>PNEQ01037318.1:42634-107169 GCA_003012365.1 Medauroidea extradentata
TATATATATATATATATATATATATATATATATATATATATATATATATATATATATATATATATATATATATATATAGACACACACAAACGTACACAAGGACATTTTTTTAAGTACAAGGGGAAATTTTGATATTAAATCACCCCCTTTCACCCTCCGCGTGACACCAGTTTTCCCCAGAGTCACGTTACCTACAAAATATGTGCTACTTCAGGGGCAAAAATTTAAAAAGTCTGTTTGGTGTATTGCAACAAAAATATTCAGATAGAAACGATGGTATATAAGGGTTAAAACTGCCAGCATGAATTTTTGATATATGTATTAATTTGCCATTAAAAAATATTTTCGAAACCACTGCCAAACTAAAGAGCGAGGCCTTAATTGCAGCGCAAGAGATCACGCTTAACAAAAGCAAATGTTTGCTTATAAAGTTGGCAAATATAACTATCATGAATTGCTGTTTTGTAGTTATTCTATATTGACTTTAAAAAAAAATGTAGATGTCAATTGTACAACTCTGCTCTTATTTATCTACCTCGCCCTCTTAAGCGCGCCGTTTAGAAACAAAATATTCGCTATCCTCATCGGCTAAAGGTCGGGTTTTTACGCGGTAAAGACCAAAAGTATAAACACGTGTTGGACTTTAAACCATATTCATCACTAATGCAATTGCATGCCCACCGCTTAGTTAAAATCGCTTAAGAAAAAAGATAATTGATAAGCACAGCTCGCTAGCGACGCGGCTTCCGCGCATACGTGACATACATTACATACGCCGATCAGCTGCATTCTTAGCGCTCAATCGTTTTCAACTCTATTGACAGACCTAGTGATTTTTTGGAGAAAAGAATTTTGCAACAATTTTCTTGTACGTCTGCAGCTCTTCTTCATGATTGTGGGCAGAGTGTTATCTGTGCAGAGACGCCGCTTATTTACGTTACCTCCCTACCTGCGCTTCAAGTGCGCTGCAGTGAATACGGCCTGTGGCAGCTCTAGCGTTGTTGCCAGGTAGGGCACAAGTTGCCGAGAACTGTACACTCCTGTACACACGTCGCCATACACCAATGGGCAATGATCATGAAATATCTACTGGCTACTTATTGTGTTGTGACCAGTCAGTAATACGCGGCACATATATACCAGCGTATCAGTGGATGTTGTGTCAACCATAGCGCACAATCCTGAACAGTTTTCTGCAACTTGTGCACTTCCTGGCAACAACCTACGAGCCGTCACTGGTTACAATTTTTTTTGACGAAACTATTTTACTCGTATTATGTTTGTTTAGCTACCAAAAGAACACTCACTTGAAACAATGTCGCTGTATCTTTTAAAATGCTACACGTTTATTAGAGACATCATTTTCGAGCTCCTCCAAATGGCCAAAAAATGGCCAAAAAATGGCCACAACAATATAAACACGCGCTAGACTTTAAAACTGTGCTGCCCCAAATAAAATAATTTGGTAACTGCTTAAAGTTCCACAGGGAAAAGGATAACAGTAAAGCACTGCATGACAGCTGAGAGGCATATGCGGAGAGGCGATAATACATTACATACGCCGGTCAACGCCACCCTTTCAATTCATCGATTTCCTGCCTCACACACACACAAACACAGTCTATCTAGGGAGGGCTCTTAAATGTGCAATGTTACTGCGCCAACCCACGTCTGTGGTAAGGTAAGTTAAATGAGCTTTACGTCTCGTCAACGGCGAGATCATTAGAGACGGTGACGCACACCTTGGTGCAACTACAGGAGCTGGGAGAGAAGTCAACTATGGCCTTTGTTAAGGAACCATCCCATCATTCGCTTGGAGCAATTTCGGGAAACTAAGCACTAAGATGCTGATAGTAAGCACAGCTGCAGACAAGCACATAAGGCATTGCAACAAACTGTTGGCAAATTTTTTTCACCAAAAATCACTGGCTCCAACTACCGAGTATATCGAGTAAGGTTTTCGTAAGCGCCTTATGGGAGCAGGTCACTAGCCTCCCCCTGCCAATACCTCTTCCCGCGGCGCCGGGATTGTAATCGAGAGCGGCACGGGACGAGTGATCCTCATCCAGCGCGGCGGGGAAGAATTACGAAAAAGCTCCATGTAAGGCTTGTTCCGCTTTCACTGGTAGAAAAAGGACATAATTTATTTTCTCTAGTCGACTTTCGTGGCGCCGCGCGGATGTGTGGAAAGCGCCAGGGGTCGCCTGTCGCCGATATTGGCACGACCATGTGGCGACAAATGCCGACTGAGTACTGTACGTGTCACCGCGGCGTGACAACTTACGGCTCGGTTACAGTCGCCATATTGGATTGTTGTATCGTTATTTTTTTTTTTTTTAGTTCTGTGAAGAGAAATGTTGAATGCACGACTGTAGCGCAAATTCAATTTACCTTGCGCTACAGCACGGGTATGGCTGTTGAACTTTTAACGTATATTCAGGCTGCATTTAGTCAAGTTAAGAATATTAGAATAACTGTTGGATTGATTGTGGCGTAAAAAGTTTGTTTGTGCTGTAATTGCAAATTCCACATATTTCTTCGCAGAATTGATTTAAAATGAAAAATAAAGTATTCCAACTTGTCACCTGAAAACGGAGCAATACGTACGCAGATATTCTTGAAGAACCTGCTAATTATAGCCATTGTACTTATACTAGGCGTGAGGTTAGATTATAGCCTACCTGGGGCGAAACGGAGAGTAGTGTGTTGTGGGCGCCGTGCAAGCTGAACACACACAGGACAGGAGAGCGGAGCGGGTAATTGTGCCGGCAGGTATTATAATGAAGCCCGGGTGGCGCCACTGTCGCGACGGGCGGTTGCGAAACTAGCGCCACCTGCTGGCGGCGATGCCACCCAGCGCGTAGACGTGTCGTCGCCCTCTGAACCGTCTGCACATGTTTGTTCTTGGCCGCCTTCTGTTTGTCTGCACGCGCAAGCACCGCCGACGACTGCGTGTAATTACTAGAGACCGCGATAATTTGCGGTTTCATTCAACTTCAGGCTAGTCTCCAATGGGCACTCGAGCAGACAGCTCAGTGATACCTAGGGACAGGAAGTTTTCGCGATAAGACATTTGCATCACTTTGTTTCAACGACTTAGGTACACGCCTGCAGTTCTGCTTCGTGGTCAGTCATTGAACGTTCTTAAGGGCGCTGCCTACCTTGAAGCCACGGCGGCAGCAAGCATAGGGTTTTACAGGTTAAATGATTTTCCATCTGGCTCAGTAACGGCAGAAGTTACATACATGCCACCATTGACTTTTTTGTTCGCTGCCGCGTACATTGCCATGGATCGAAAATGCAGTATTTTTCAATACCCTGAACATTGTGAGCAAAGAAGCATTTTTACACACAAAAAAAACACGCGAAAAGGGCTATTCATAATTTCTTTTCTGCAATTTTATTTGCGTAACAATATTCTTCTTTTCTGGGCGCAGAAAATGGTATTCGTCCAGAAGCAATATCCCAAAAGGTGACCGAGTGACATTGAAAATAATTTAAAATGTAAAACCCTTTTCTTTCTCCGTCAGGACTCCGAGGTAGGCAGCGCCCTTAACTCTCACCGTCTGAGAGTTCTACCAGCAAATCACAGACATGTGGTGTCGCAGTAACCTGGTTCTAACTGACACAGTCAAATAAGCGACGATTCTACACAAATAAGTGCTGGTAATAAACATGAATAATAGCTGCAGACAAGGTACTGAAACAAATTGTTGAAGAATTATTTTCACCAAATACCACGGACTACTTCAAGAGTTCTACCCGCAAATCACAGACGTGTGGTATCACAGTAACCTTGTTTTGATTAGCGCAGACAAATGAAAGACGACTCTTCACAAATACACAGCCAGTAACTATGACGTAAAACTACAGATGTGCACGCAAGGCATTGAAATTGAAACAAAGAGCTACCATATGATTGGGAATGGATTTGGTTGCTTCTTTGTTATTGACTGAGCGCTCTCAAGGCGTCAAATAAGTAGAACCACTGGTTTTTGGTGAAAATACTTTCCCGCCAACTTTTTTCCGTGCCTTGTGTGTAGAGCCAGTGATTTTTGGTGAAAAGAATTCTGCAACAATGTGTTACAATGCCATATGTGAACACCTGTTTCTCTGCTTCGTGGTCAGTTATTGGAAGTGTTTAACTTTCAGCGTCTCGGGGTCCTACCCGCCTATCACGGACGTGGGGTGTCGCGGTAACATTGTTCTGGTTGGTGCAGTCAAACGAGCCACACCTCTGCCCTATTATATTCTGCCAATAACCACGAAGCAGTGTTTCGGGTGTGCACGTAAGGCATTGAAACAAGTTGTTGCAGAATTCTTTTCACCAAAAATCACTGGCTCTACTTGTGTGCACATCTACAGATTTTCTTCATAGTTAGTGATTGGATGTTCTTAACTCTCATCGTCCTGTGGTTACACCGTCAAATTACAGCCGTGTAGTGTCGTAGTAACCTTATACTAATTCCTGTCTCAGGAAAGTGGGTGACGCCTCTGAACAAAAACACGCTGGCAATAACCATGAATTAGAGTTGTGGGTGTGAGCGTAAGGAGTTGAAACAAGTTGGTACTAAATTCTTTTTGCCATAAATTAGTGAATCAAAAAATAAGTCAATGGCCAATTGCAAAACTGACACGAACTTACAGTTACTTGAATTCTAGCTTGTGCCGAAAAGAAATCGCTAATTATTCAGATCCATACAAATTATGTACATTTTCTTCCTGCCTACTACTTATTTTTCTAACATTTATTATCTCTAACAGTACGTCAAAGCCTTCTAGCAGCCCTGCGAAGAAAGATCGTTTTAATAGCGTTTTGAGTTCTCAATGGCAATGGCTTATCTTGATTCGTTTGCCAATAAGGGAAATCCAATCCATTGGAGAGATCAATGAAAGAGTTATTAAAATTGTCCTTGTTGACAGGGTTGCCTATGCTAAGACCTCAGCATTCTACTGCAGACAATTATTATCTGCAAATATGTTCCTCGTTTGAACTTTATTTATCATTTATTTAGTAGTTTTAATGTGCCATCGAACAGTACAAGGCCTTGGTAGTGGTACACGGGGGAAGGGATTGGCCAAGGCCTGATGAAGGAACCAACCTAGCATTCGCCTGGAGTGATTTCGGAAAACCCTGGAAATCCGAAATCAAAATGACCGGAGCTGGGGATCGATCCCAGATCCTCCGAATGCGAGGTGAGGGTTTTACCACTGCTCATGGTACCGTAGCGTCACATCGCTTGGTATTTACTTTAGTGACAAATTTACAACAATGTTTGAACTTTGAAATGTAACAATCCTGCTTCTAAAATCAAACCATACTCCGAAAAAAAAAAAATCCTGCTGCCAACTAATATAAATATTTTTACACAAAATTATTTTTTAATGCGCTAAATTGACAACCCTGATGGCCCGCCCGCGCAACGCAGCCACTGACGCTGATCTGTGGGTCGCTGGGAGTGGAGCTCTCGTGCGTGAATCAGCGGAGGCTGCGAGCCATGCCGGGGATTTCCATCCAGGAAGCCTTGTGTTAACAGCAGTCGCTAGCGAGAATTCGTCTGTAATCAGTATTCAGCACAGCTATGTTCTCTTCACTAAGGCATATTTCCTTCAAAATAGCATAAACAACTACCATGGTGTATGACTTGAGTTGTTCGTTTGCAGTTGTTCTACTCAGTGGTGAACAAACGTCCTACACTACATTGCTTGCAAGGGTTATTATTCTAAAGTTTCTAATTATTTTGCAAATATTTGGAATTTGACCCTCATATGGATGACATTGTTTGCTCCAAGTTTTGTGAGGAGGAAGTTCCGAATATGGAGGAAACTCCTCGTGAATCTACTTTTATTTCATGAAACGAACGAACATTCACGTCTCAATGTCAGCTGTCACATCTGTATACCTGTTACATCCTGAATGTATGAGTACTATATGCTATAATGTGTCGTGGCGTAGCACTGCAGGTACTACATGGCGCATGTGCGTGCGTGTGTGCGTGCGAGAGCCGTCCTCAGGTTGCAACAGGTTGAACATTCGACTGCTCCGCAGTCTCGGCTAGTTGCAGAACCGGCCGTGAAACAACTCCCCCTTCCACCTCCTCTGTGCCCGCCAGCGACACAACTCCAGGGGCCGTGTGAGTCGAGAGGAGGTGATGCCTCGCTAAAAATAAACCGGCCGTCCCCAGGTAGTCAGGTGTGGAACATACACGCACGTTAGTCGACGTCTGATTCGCGGCCGACCGGCGGCCGGACGAGAATCTGGTGGAGGCGGCGGGTACCGCGCGAACTGTTGACGCAGAATAGCATACAACGCAGAAGCTTGTCCACCACATGTGTAGAGGTGCGTCAGTTTCGCGTATTCATCTAGAATCAGCTTAGATTTATCAGTCCTTTACACTCACTGGGCACAATCGATTATCATTTGGCTTATTACCATACAAGCGGGTAGCACGCGATAGCCCTACGAATTATTTCCTTGTTTACTACTGGCTTGCAGAAGTCAAAGCCGTGTCATGACAGCCGTCGCCTAGTCATAGATGCGACAGTGAAGTATACGTGTTTGGCTTTCAACTTTTCCTAGAATATATCTGCAAAATGTATGTACCTCTATGCACGTGAGTAAGAATTATGGTGGAACTGGCCAACAGTCTGGCGGGAAGTCATTATCCTGTCCGCAGCTGCTGACGAGCATACACCAAAGTGAGGCACGATAGAGATACACCTCGCGGGAATAACTGAAAGTCCAATGTAGTATTTCCTGTCCGACTTTCCTTGTAAGGAATGCGTATGCTTCCACTCGACTTGACCAGCGATAACACGAGCTCACTGAGATACTGAGTATTTCTTTTTTGACTGCAAACATTCTAATTATTATTTACCAATAATATAAGCCACAACATGACTGGAAGGGATCCTATAAGAGGAGGGGTGGTAAGGTAAGGGCGATCACCTCCCTAAACAAAAAAAAAAAATACTACATGATCATTTCAGAAATTCATTTGTTTATTTGTATTGAAAAAAATAGACATTCGCAAAAAGTGGCTCACTTGGAATAACCTTGCAAATTTATATATACATTATATATATATAATATTTATACACAAACACACATGTGTCTAAATATTTAAAGGGGCGAATATATAAATTAGCCCCTTTAAAAGTCATTGCTGGATCCGTGCCTGCAACATGATACAGTGTTTTGGAGGCTACTTCTTCACTTACGATTTTTCCAGACAATATACACTCAACACAGTGACCAGTGAAATACAAAGTCCGAATCTAGATATTCTTACAGCGAATAAGAGACCGTGTACGATTACATCGACGACATCACATCACCAGTTCACTTCTATAATCCCAGATATTCTGTATCTTTTAATATAGTTAAAAAAGTGAAATGAAGAAATTTTCGGCTATAGCTTAACAGAGAGGTTTTCGGCGCTAGTGAAAGGTGATGTGTGGTGAATATAGAGCAGCACCAGAATGAAGGGGCAGGGGAAACTGGTGATCCCCGAGAAATCCGCCGACCAACGTCATCGTCGGGCACTACATACTCCACATGCGATAATCCGGGTCTGCAGACAGAAGAACATTTGAAAATATTTCAAAAAAAAAATCCGATAATAAGTTGATGTAACGATAACATATTGGATATACACTCGCAGAGGCCCTGGTTTGAATCCAGGAAGCCAGGATTACGGTTTTCTATCGTTTTCCGAAATCGCTTCAGGCGAATGATAGCAGGATTTCTTAACAAAGGCCTTGGTTGATTCTCTATGCAATTTCCTGTCCTTGTGTGCACTTGTGAGTCAACCGTATCTAATGACCTCACAATTGATGAGTCGTAAAGCCCTTTTGATAAGACTTGACTTGAAAGTACTTGCAGTTAAGTTATTAATAAACGCTTGCGAACGTTTTTCGTACAAATTTTCAGCCATATTTAAAAAGTGTCAGTCCTCGCGGCGGATAAGTTTTCGCAGTTCGTTTCCAAGCCTTCGCTTGTTAAGTGGCGGTAGCTTATTTGCGTGTTTGCGGTGATACGGTGTGACATTCGCCTGTCGGTGCTAATGCACAAACTTGCTGCGCCAACAGGAAAAATTTCCACACCATAGTGAAGGCAGTTACAGACTGATCACTCTCACGTAAGCACTTTTTTTTTCAAGCCGTGCTTTTTTTTTTTTTTTACTCCACAACTAGTATACGTTACCATGTGACAAGTAGGCTCAATATACTCTATTTCCTCCGGAAAGTCAATGTCTAAAGATACATTAAAATATACAATATATATTGCACTTCCGCTTCATATAACGGCACAAGCCAAAAATATAGTTCTGAGAAATTGGCAATTGAAATTTTAGTTAAAAAAAAAGGCACGCGTTAGAAACTTTCAGAGTAAGCATCACCTTAGACGATATAATATTATTAACACTCTTTACTTCTCTAACAAAAACTGCGATTTAATAAATACATCATTTTCGAACTAATGTATAAAAATACAAATGAATGACAAGAAATCAACTCAAAATACAGCTTCCTCATATCGCTAAATAAGTTTTGGTATTACCATTAGAAAGTCAGTTGAAATATACATAACAGTAGAGGTCTGTCTCAAAATGACCAATTTCTGACTTGTGTCCCCATTGATCAGGGGGTGTTATATTTATTAGCTGATAATGTCTGCTGAGAGGGTCTGGAAAACTGAACCGTGAATCGCGAAACACTTGCGGTAATTTGAACTAACTAATTATTTTCTGAACCTTTTATTTTGTACGTGTTTTTGTCCCAGCTGTCTTAAGGCCATGCTCTCTTGTGTTTATACTTTTTTTTTTTTTGCGATATTAATTTTTTACGCCTAAACGAGAGCTGATATCACAAATATATCTGGGAGTTTTGTTTAAATTCGTCTTCTCCATGTTGGCTGACTTTTTTCAAGGCAGTAAATGCTATGGTTTTATCTAATTATGTAATTAATGACATTCTGGTAAATTAACTTTTTAATCGAAATCGTACAATTTCTTTTCGGCATTTGTTTAATTCTCCTCTTGAACAGGGCGGACGCATACAATTTTCAAATTGCAAGAAGACTAATTAACTGTTTAAAGACAAGTAACATAAGTTCGGCCATAGTCAAGAAAATATTGTCAATATATCTTGTACTAGTATCATATTGCATACGGATTTGTATTCACTGTATAGTACTTTGGATCGTACATAGTACATTGACTATCGATTTCGGAATCGAGATTATACTGAATTTGTTGTGCATTTGTGGGTAAATGTACCCTTGAAATTCATTTACATTTTTGTAATGCACATTATTGTTGATAGTAAACTGGTTGACAATAGAATGAGTGCACATAAATAACTGGTTGAAATAGACTTAGTGTATGGTATACTTAAAGCTGTTAAGGTGAATAAGGTAAACATTTTTTTCTTAATTCGAGATTGATTTTGATATCATCCCCATTGGGTGTGATGAGAATTGCTGTAATTTCCTGTATCGTTGTTTTACCTGTATATTTATTTGTACTTCAAAACTCTGATGTGTTTACTCTGCGAATAATAAATATCTGTCGTGTATTTACTTGGGTGTTTGCTCTTTAAATGCACCACAATTTCAAACTTCACCGCTTATTGCCTGGCTGAGGCTATTGATACCAGCCTCGTATCTGTTTGGCTCCTGCATGTTAATGTTGGCTTCCTATTGGCCTGGCTGCTGGTTAGTAGGGCAGCCACCTTACATTGATTGGCGGTACGCGTTTCCGCCACGTTGATGGCGGGTGTGACTGACTTTGCAGTTTGCCTTCCTACCAGCTATTTCACTTCTGTAAATCGTAAATATTATGTGGCTTGACGGTATCGCATATCTGGATACCTTACAGAGACTAGAACTGAAATCCGAGTCGGGCAATAAATAAATGGCGAATCGGCTGGTCGGATCTGAGAAGCCGCGCCGCATTTGTCCGGCGTCACCGCTGGCATTCCTCGGTGTCCTATCGACCTCTCGATCGACGCCAGGGGCGACCGACGTATCTGACGGGAGGTGGGCCAATTTGGCAGCCCTTCTTCGGGCCCCGGACTGCGCCTAAAGCTGCCTTCACTATTGAGAACATTACGATGAGCATAGAACATACAGGTATTAGCGAAAAGTTTTTGCAACATCGTGTTACAATGCCTTACGTGCATATCTGGGTTTCTGCTTCATGAACAATGATTGGTTGTTTTTAACTATCAGCGTCTTGTGCTTCTATCATTTAAAATGTGATGTCACAGTAACCTTAAATCTGATTGGTACAGTCAAATGAGACAGGGCTCTGCACAAAGATATTCTGCCAATAACCATGAAGCAGAGCTACAGACGTGTACATAAGGCAATGAAACAAGTTGGTAAAAATATTTTATCGAAAATCCAGCGTCCCTACTTATAAGTTGTTTTTAAGTAATTATCGTAATTAATTCGAAAAGAGAACGTAGCTCCAATTCACGTTTGTTGAAATGGGCACAAATGTTACTAATGTAAGTCGCAAAAATTGTAATGGGTAGAGAATTCTATTGTGAATAAATTTCTCGCAAGGTTTCTGTTCGTGTGCAGTGTTTACTGTTTCATTATATGCCACATGCATTTCAATTGTGAACCAGGCTTGACATCGTCATGATGTCAGCGCTGCCAACAGCTTCCGCCTCCCCCCCCTTCTTTTACAGGGGCTGCAGTGGCTAGAGCACTCGCCTCCCATCTACGTGATCCGGGTTCGATTCACGGCCATGTAGGTCCCCGGATTTTTGCATGTGTGCCGGACGGTGGCGCTGGTTGGCGGGTTTTTTTCGAGGATCACCCGTTTTCCCCGTCCATTCATTCCTGTGTTGCTCCACACTCACCTAATATATACCTCGCTGTCAAGCGCTAACCAAAGTCACTTCACTTGAAACATCAGCACACGCTCCGTCAAAGGAATGTTTCTGACGTCTTTTATTATGTCGCTGTACGCCGACGCTACACATCTCTAGCAGACTAGGAGAACAGTAAAACAGTAAGACGTCAGAAAGAATGGCCGGTGTTGAAGTAGAAGAATGTGCACGTGATGACTATGACGTATATTAGTTACTGGATGAGCCAAGCTCCGACCTCGTAGCAGTACGATTATAATGCAGATACAGCTGTTCGTGAGTGTGTTGACGATCAACATCCTGTATGTACCCAAATACACCAGTTAAGAGGAATCTTCGCCGGTGTCGAATTTCCACCTTTGACACGCGGGAACTGCGTAGCGATAAGAGCCAATATCCCACGTTTGACGAGTAGCATATCTCCTCTATTCGCAGCGCGCCAAACTGGCGTGCAAGGTTTTCGTTGTAATTTTTTTTTCCTACGGGACTTTAATAGGTGACCACATTTTATTTTTTAATTCTATGAAGTAAAGACCAACGCATGTCTCTCGCTTTGCACTTTACGAATTCCGGTAATATTTTCGGAGTTACAGCAGTCTAAGTAACCCGTTTATAGCCATTTCGAGATGCCCGAAAAAACATGTTTCTAATAAGCGTACTGAATTTTTGAAAACATGAAGCATACTTTAAAGTGTATGTTGTTTGTAGATAAACATAATATAAATAAGTTAAGCGGTTCCGCGTAAAAAATAATAAGCGTGACAGGCTGCAACGCTGTCCATGCGCCAGTCGAGGACTCTTCTTAAGGGCGCCGCCTATCACGCGCTTGAAATGCGTTACAATGTTTTCGTAAAAACGTTTTTTTTTAACTGTTCCACATACGCCCATGTACGAAAAGAATACACTTCAAACGATGGCGGAAAGGTAGTTTCAAAACATCATGTCAGTAAAAATAATCATTTTGGAGCCCCTCAAAATGGCTAAAACCAAGTTTATCAACTATCTGAAAGGAAAAAAGTTAACCAGGACTTCAAAAGTGTTTACTTAATCCCAAACAACCTATACAAAGTTTTTCCATGGCAGTGTTCTTCAACAAATTTCGCCCAGCGTACTATTTATTTAGAACACATATTTTTATAACTTGACAAATGATAAGTAATGAATTCAAACAACAATTTCCCTTAGAAATACAGTGGCTACAAGCTTGACAGATAGAGAGAGAGAGAGACCTTGCAGTGATACGTCTGCCGCCATTTTGGATAATTTAAATTATTGCTGTAAGCCACTATGCAGCGCAGTAAAGAAGAGTTGGTGTACATATCAATTATAACAACAGTGTACTCCTTTCATTGATATAGTTTGTGAAACTACAGATCGAACTTTTCAAATTCAACTACCATGTCTTTCCACAATCCAAATTAATGACACAATTGTGTCGATAGTACGGTCCCGCGTGTAAAATTATTGTTTGCGCAAATACACGTATCTAAATAAAATAATTTTTCTGAGAAGACTTTCTCCCAAGGAAAGGTGAAAAAGAACCAACATTTTTATAGTTCGGTATGAATGTTGCAGGCATATGCGAGCTATTGAACTACAACGGACGCTATCGGGACCTGGCAGCGCGCGGGCTAATAAGGGCGAATCCTGCTCACTTACCAGTTGCCTTATCCTCTCTAAGGGTAGACGGGTAGAGCGCTGAAGTGGTGTCTGTCTTCTCAAGGGCGTGGAACTCTATGTGGCCGGGACTCGAACCCGGATGTAGCGCGGCGAGACACGCGACGTTGTGGTCGGGGCACGGAGGCGCGGTATATCCGCCCACGCCGCGGGCCAGTGTTTACAAACGACGCCGTCGAAACTTTCGCCCCCTACCCCCCCCCCTCGCAAGCGTGAACCAGGCGAGTGCACTCCTCCGCCTTGGTCAATATTTGCCGCCTCACGTGACACCCACCAGCCACAGGACCCGCCCACTCCATAGCTAACTACACACAAGAGAAACTGACACACGTGTAGCCAACTACAAGCGAAGGGAAGATATTCTGTTCAGCGCTTAAGGTGGCCGCCTGCCCAGGCCGCAGAACGGTGTGCAGAGATTCGGCCGTTACAAGATTATTCGAAAACGCCTCATTGAACACAGGTGTTGTGTGCTTGGAAATAGCATTTAAAGAACGTTACTTGTGTGTATACCCATTTCTAGTTCACCACAATTAATAAGAGCATGTTATATATCGGTCGAGGGGCCGTGGTGGTCGAGGGGTCAGATCTCTCGCCTCCCACCAAGGCGATCCGGGTTCGATTCCCGACGGGGTCGGTGCTCGGATTTTCGCATGGGGAGCTGGACAATGCCGTTGGTCGGCGGGTTTTCTCGGGGATCTCCCGTTTCCCCGGCCCTTTCATTCCGGCGCCGCTCCATACTCACCTCATGTCACCCCTCACCAGCTCTGACCAAAATCTCTCACTCCCACTCTAGCTGTCGAAAGAGGCAAAAATGGGTGTTCTTGCTTTATAATACGTTGTACAAATTGCCTATAATTTTACGGAAAAATCCGAGTGTCCATGGTTTTAGGGAAATTTCTGGATAATGTTTTTGCCAACACGTTTCTGTAATTCCACAGAAATGTTTTCTGACAGAGTGTGACTTGCGCCTAGAGACCAGGGTGAGACGTGAAGCGCGTACTGTCTCGTCCTTACCGCTGCCGCGCTTCTGGGCCTCGAACGCGCAAAATACCTTCACCCAGACAGCCATCTTAAGGCGGCCGCCAACTAGACTTGTAAACAGCGTTGCAGCGTGCTAGCATTTTTTTCTTTTTATAAATTTCTAAACGTGTTTGTAATGTATGCATTTACGAAAAGAATAAACCCTTCAAAGAATGTCGGAACGGCGGTTGCAAAACTTCACGTTAATTAGAAAGAAATTTTCGGAGCCCCTTAAAGTGGATAAAAACAGCTTTTTCAATTTGTTATATCCATATAAAAATTCTCGCGGTGTTCGTGTGAAACAACAATGGAAACATGTATTGGACTTTCCGTACAACTGTCCGTCAATAAAGAGATGGGTATCACAACTGAAAGTGTCAGTCAGGCGAATCGTCTACGATACCACTGCACACCGTTTCAGTTTCTGGTGGTAGAGGCGATACCGCACCAGATGAGTCAGTCAACATTGGCCTTGGCGCCGTGCCTCACTCACACAAACACACGGCCAGTATGCGAGCGCCTTAAGGTGGAGGGTCAGCCTGCGTGTTGAGTTTTCCACGTATGTATCGTAACCAAGGGCCTGCATAACATGGGTAATTTATTTGGGGCCGCGATAGAAACACTGACCTGTACATACCAGTGCACAACCTGTGATTACATTGGCCACATGTCTCTATGAGATGTCCTTTACATGTACGGCTACTTTACAGGAGAACGGTTAATCTACGGCGGAACTATTTATTACCATCCAGAACATTCTGCCTGACAGGTCACGACATTGTAGGACAACAGGGGACACCGAGCACGAGTACAGTCGTTTGGTTTCTAATCTGCAGGCGGCATATAACGTCAACTTCGCACATATATAATCATAAGAATATTTTAATTCAGAACAGAAACAAATATTATTATAATGCAGTCACATTATACAATTAATGCCTTCGGCATTTGTCACCACGCAACTCAGAAATGGCAAGAATATATTCATAATTTAAAACTAATATAAGACTAACTGCGTCATTTATATTTGTAAATGTCTGAGTTTAAAGCAAGGTAATTTAGTCCACTAATGCGCGATAGTGATACATATTAAAAATTAGTTTTTAAACAGCCAAAGACTGCAATAAGTAACACGGTAATCCAAACTCGAAGCCATCTGTGCAGGGCGCATTGTATACACAATTAGGCGTCACTCACACACCGCTCTGCGACCTGGCCAATAAACCTTCATTTCACAGTCTTCAGAAGTGCTTAATTTATAGTGAACAGCCGTAATGTACAGCAATGTATGGAATGTTACCAGAGCTGGTGTGGTACGTGTGTCTGAAGGAGTGTTAAAGACGGGGGATGGGGGGAGGAGGTATGGGTGTTGGCCAATGGGGCTGGTGGGCGCAGGCAGGACAGGTTGGCGGAGGGCGACTTGCGTAACTAGCTAGGTGGCCGCAGCACAGGTGGGCGTGCGAGGGGTGCGCCCGCCCCTTTGATGTCTGCCGCCCGCGCGTCCCAGCCCCGGCGCCTCGCACCCAGCCCAGTCTCGTCACCGTCCGTCGTGTCGCTCAACTTCTGCATTGCAATACAGCCTCCGTCAAACATTTACACGCGCTCATACCTACTGCACTTAGGTAAGTTGGCTCAGCCATGCCATCAGGTTTCGTCGATCGGTTGATTATATCTGAACCCCTGCGAGCTTTTCGGGGTCTGTC
Source organism: Medauroidea extradentata (assembly GCA_003012365.1). Lineage (NCBI taxonomy): Eukaryota > Metazoa > Arthropoda > Insecta > Phasmatodea > Phasmatidae > Medauroidea > Medauroidea extradentata. The sequence continues at coordinate 57,919 of PNEQ01037318.1, forward strand.
ATACTGACGTACCAAGAAATTGTTTTCAGAGTGGGTTTTGAACTGGAATTGTGGAGGTACTATTACTAATTTTATGTTTTTAATTTTTTTTTAATACTGAGGTAGTAAAAAATCTAAGCCTAGTTAGTGCATTGTTATTACTTTTTGTTTTTAATTAGTCGGATATGAGATGAATGAAGATAGTTTGTTCAGTAGTTAACATCTAGATTCAAGCGATGGTGAGGGATGACATGATGTGAGCATGGAGCAACGTCGGAATTAATTGCTGGGGGAAACGGGAGATCCCCGGAAAAAAATCCGCCGATCAGCGGCATCTCCCGGCACAATTCCTACATTCGAAAATCCGGGAATAGGCCCCACTGGGAATAAAACCCGGATCGCCTTGGTGGGATACGAGTACTCTAGCCACTGCGCCAACCGCGGGCCCGCAGTTAGGATAGAATAGATTGCAAGATATAGCTGCTAGAAACCTAATGTTTCTGGGTACGCCCCTGGTATTGGTAAGATCGCAACTGTTAAAAATAAGCCATGAATACTTCACGCATTTATTTTACTTGAATTTCGTACAGTATCCATTATGTATTCATTAATTTATATTTTGAATACAGCGTTATTACAATTTTACTTCGTTGTGGTTATCTTTTAAGTTTAATTTACTTTACCTACCTTCAGCAATTTATATGCTAGCAGTAGCTTACCATGCACACAGAAAAGGTATGTTATAGTCTATTCACTTTAAACTGAGCACTCCCCAACACCTTTAATATCCGAAAAGTGTATTTTGTTTGGACCAACTGTGTTAAGGTTTGAGATTGGAGGAATGTTTACACTGTTTTTTTTTTTTTTGTTACAGGGAAGTTTTCAGGTCAAAAATATTAATAATTGCAAAATGGCTGACATAAAAATTTAAGCAGTGCTCACTTTTTCGTGAACAGTCTATACAGTCACCTGTATATATGTCTAGTGAATAAATATGTACTGTACTTCTTCGAACTAAAGTTTCTGTGGTCCGTAACAAAATGTATATTTTATAGAAATAAACTCTCTTATTGAGAGAACTGTAGCTTGACACGGAATCAAATATTTATTTGTTTCAACTGTTATATGCTTCTATATTTATGTACATACACACATTGCTCCTTGTTCACCTCACATCAAGACCTGACGAAAATAAAACTGCATTGCTTCTACACTCGGAGCGTTAAACTGAGAACGAGGTTCGAGAAATAGAGAGTATATCATAGCACACGGTAGGCGAAGTGAATGGCAGACGTATGCACAGTGTTGCCTGTGTCACATTTATAATAACCTACGGAAATAACGTATTACTCTTCAAACTATGAGTCAATAAAACTGAATCGTTTTTTTGAACATAGGTCATTTCGAGCAAATATTGCCGAGTTTCAGAAAAACCCTACAGTAAAACTAAAATAAAAAAAGTAGCCTAAAGCCGGAATTAACTGTTGTCAACAAACATATAACATACATACAATGTCGGGAAGGAATAGTTACTGATTTATTCTGAAAGTAACTATAATAGTTGTCTTCAGAATAATTTCGGAACTGAATTAATTTGTGTTGCCAATATTCCGTCTTCCCTTCGTCCTTCTGGATACAATATTTCTGTCCGGAATTGTATGTATGCCATATGCTTGTTTAATGACAACAAACTGGTTTATTGAGGTGTTTGTGAATGAAATTCCGCCACGTTTCTGGCTCATATACGTCTCGTGTTCAGCATACATACGTTGTTAGTTTGGCTTCTGTGACACACTGTGCTCTAGTTTTAGATCAGTCTTCTCAGACAGCGAGCATGTCTGATACTTAAATAAGATTTAGCCATTGTTCTGAGAGGTCGAGTGTTATCTCGCTAGTTATCGCAGGCGGTGTGGGGATTATACGCGACGTCTCACTACATGTTCCTGTTTGTGCACTCACAGGAGAGTGCCGCATGTTCGTTATTTCGCAACCAAACACTGCGTGCAAAGGGAATTCACTATTGAAGAAGTCATGCTTTATACTTGTACAAAATAAAAAATAGTTTTTGTAGACGTTACTAGTGACTGCATTATCCTCCCATAGAAAAAAATTAATAAGCGTGGTATCCCCATAACGGCAAGTCAAAGTCAACATTGATGATACTGAAGGTGATTCTTGGGACGGTATTACTTCAGTATGTGTAGGCCTACTGTTGTACCTTACTTGTCCAACCCCTCAGCCATTGAATTCTGTGAACGTGTAAAGGCCACTCAAAGATATGAAATGAAATGTGTACTCTTAAGAGTGAGTAATAGTTACCATCTTGGATTATTTTTTGTATTATGTGTCATAGCTTTTCTTCTGGGTAAATTTTTGGAACTTTAATCTAACTACGGAATATAATAGGCTACATATTGATATAATTTTAGACATCGTAAATATATTTTTGTCGGTACTGTTGTTACAGATCGGTTACAATTAGAAAATTCTTATTACTGTTTTAACTGCAATTCGATCTGTAATAACAGTAACGGAAAATAAAGATTTATAAAATTCTATCAATATATATTCTATTCCGTAGTTAGGTTAAAGTTCCAAAAATGTACAAAGAAGAAAAGCTATGACACAATACAAAAATTCAAGATAGTGACTATCACTGAAACACGTTTCGAACTTCTTTGTTCATTTCAATTAGGTGTAGACTGCATATTCCAACAGTCAATCCTGCGATACGTTCACAGACACCAGTGTACAAGGGGAGGACGAGTAAGGATATAACAGTACTCCTACTGAAAGTCAACATTTGCATGTTGCGGTACCACACACCCAACTAAAACCATGTGGGTTTACTGAAATAATTTACTGAAATCAGATGTCGCGGGCTACGTGCTAGAATATGTAAATAGAGCCAAGAGATTGTAGAGACAACATTTTGCAGCAGCTTGATTCAGTGCCTTACGTGCAAGTTAGGAGCTCTGCTCCATGATTATTGACAGTGTAACTTTGTTCAGACACGACTCTTGACTTCACCAATCAGAGTAAGGTCATTGTGACATCATACGTCTGTAATATTCCAGTAGAACCTCAAGACAAGTGACAGTTAAAACATCAATCACTAACCATTAAGCACATCTGCAGCTGTTTACGTAAGGCATTGAAACCAAATGGTACAAAATTCTATTTGTCACGAATCGTAGCTCCAATTATAAATCATAAAATAATATTGTATGTAAAGAATTTATGAAAATAAAGTGGAAAATTCCTTTAAATGAAATGATTATCTCTAATTAATTTATATTGCACCAAACCTCCACAACACACAAAACTTATAAACCTACCCAAAATCTGTCTGAATTTACTTAATTTATGTGGCACGAAGTATATCTGCGAAGACTAGGCTATGGGTCAGTGAACTCGAGAGTTTTTAATCAGATAAGCGACGCGAAAGAAACTAATCGCATTAAGAACTAAGTCACAGAATAGCTAGGTATACAGAAACGAAATAGCGTGGTGGCGAATAGTGTTATTGATTTAGTAACGTCCAAGCCATTAACTTTGCTATGTTAACTATCGGAACCTGGCGCCGCCATGTTTAGTTACGGTAATAGGCAGTAGGAGGGCTTCTCTCGTTCGATAAATCGATTATTACATTAAGGCAATGACAGATAGTTTTTTTTCGCATTGGTGTAAAAATTTCGAAACTTAATTAACGGAATGTATTGAAAAAAATCTACACTAGATGAAGTCATACGATGTACAGTTATATGTAGGCGATTTGCAAAATAATGCACCGCTTCGGTTGAAAAAATCTCAAAAAGCTGTCAACTTTACTGGTACCAAAAAATTAGGTGCAAATTATATATTTGTGGCAAAACAACGTAAGGATTTTTCGATACGAAAATTACGTTGCTTAAAAAATACATTTTCAAAATTACTAAAAAGTACCGGGCGTGGCGTTAAACTATTGCGTCGTATGCTGTTCAGTTTCTGGATAGTATGTGTTCTGTGGTAGGAAGCTAGCGTGTAGAGCTATAGCTATGGTATCGGCGCGAGAAGGCGTGTTGGCAGGTCGCATACCTCCGAGGCGGTGTCTCTTTGACCACGCTCATTGCGCATGCGTACCGCGACCACAGCAGTGAAATACCGACCCAGGGGTGTGCGACTACGCCACCATGGATCGCAATTTGAAAAGTATAATGTTCTATGTATACTAGAGCCCAAACCATTTGTCCATGACCGAAACACCAGGCAGCGAACTAATATACTGGGCTTGAGTATGCATAGGACTGTAAATTCTAACATGCAGGTCACTGAACTAGCAAAATTGTCCTTTCACCTGTCCCAAGTCATTCGTAAACATTTTTGCTTCTTCGTAATCCATATTTTGATCACCGACATCATTCAACCCTACATCTCAGTTGCGTAGCTATGGTTGGGTGGATGAGTGGTAAGAGGAAATGTCAAATGCCTCCTTGCGAAATTAAATAAATCTTGAAAATTTAATTGATTATTTTGAATCTGCGCGTACTAGCATTCAGTGTTATCAAAAAACACATCATTTTTAGTCAGGGCCGCGCACATTTACATCTTTTTTTCAGAAAGGGTCTAAACTTCAAGAATCAGTTACATAAAGTTTAAATTTTTATTTTACAGGCATAATTACTTCATTACGTTATACATGGCATTGGATCATAGTAACCACGTATTTCTAGTCCACCATTGAAACATTTTAGGTGGCCTCGAATAAAGCAGGGGACCCGAGGTCCTCCCCGGGAAATATTTGGCTTTTAAGGTGCCTAATTTGGACCTTAGCTTTTTTTACGTTTGAGGCACGGAGACGGGGAAGGCGATAAGTCGACTCCAATACGTGCGTTTAACACAACTGTGCCCCTGGGCGCGTAGTACTAAACTAGCATGCAGTGGTTTTGTAGAATTTTTTGTTCGATCAGACTTTAAGTGGTAATCCTGTTATTTTAGTTGTGGAAAGTATGTGTTAAGTCCAACGCAGGTCTCTATCACTTTGTTTTACGATTACGGATGGTATGTATCCAGCTAGAGCAATGTCAAAATCCGTTTTTACTTTTTTTTTTTTTTTTTTGTTAACTGGCAAACATGATTTTAGTAAGCCAGCGGTATTTTTAAAATGACAATGTCATATTTTTAAGTGTGTCTTTTTCTCGTAGAAAAACGTATTAGACACGTTTAAGAGTTATACATGAAAAACATTTTTGTGCCACGTTACAGCACAGCGCATGCGCCCGGTGTCCATATAACTAAATCTTAAGCATCTTCCATAAGCTAAGGAGGTCTGGATCCCATTTTACTATTCTATGTAGTGTAATTTCAAATATTTGGAGGGGGAGGGCCCGTTGCCCGCCTCCCTTCTCCTGTGTGATGCCCTGATATTTAGTTATGTGCATAGAAGGTGGTACAAGCGGGTCAGAAAGGTCATGTGACATCCTAGTCATCTACTGTAAGTGAGAGGAATTTTATTATGAAACGCCGGCAGTTTAACCAGCACGTACTTAGTAGAATTATTTAAGTGATACTATTATATTTGTAAGTAGACTACAAATTCCCATTTAAAACTAGTAAAGCGAGTACGATTTCTTTTGAATATTTTCCAGTTTTGATTCTTGACCCCTGTAATGGCGAAAACCTACAACCGCGCCATGACTCGTGAGTATTCTTATAGACAGTAATGAGAAGAAAACATTTTCAGTGACATATAATTAGCATGTCTTTTATCAGACTGAGTCCCTTCTGAAAGTGAAACCCGGTTACACCGATGAACTGGTCGTTTTCTGTGATAACGGAATAAGCAGTACGTAAGCTTGAATATAACTTTGGTATCGTATAACTTCAATGAATTATGACAGTCGTCTGGCCAACTGCTGTTAATGCTATGCAATGTCAGACACAAAGCAATACAAACTTTAGTGCACACACGGTAGAGTAAGGACTTCGGGTGTCTTTTAAAACCAAAATCATCAATTAACATTGCATTCAATGTCAACAGTAAAAAGTAAGGCTCTCGAAACTGTCAAATTTGCACATAAGTTATATAGACCATAGTATAGAGAATAAATGAACGCATTACCTATTCGCAACAACCGAAGCTTAAGCTATATAAATTAATGATGAGAGTTGCGTAAGCTCATCATCTTATGCTACTGCTATGACTCTGCATTCCTTCGGTGTGTGTCGACAACATGTGGCTTAACCGCAGACGTAACATGTGACGTCTAACAGATGACACGTTGATGTCTCAATCTCAGGACATTACAACGCATTACTCTGTGGTCTGTCCTCCCGTCCTTCAAACTCGTCAAGTTATCGGCTGACTAGTGAGGCAGACAAGTTGACATTTGCAACATGCTTGCCGAAAAGTAGAAAAACGAATACACAAAAAATTAGTTCATATTTATTTTGTATACAATTCATGAAAGAAAATTGGGGAAATGTAAAGGTTGCTGCGTACACCAGTTTAATTATAACTCATGAAAACGGAATGTGGTAAACGTTTCTATAGTTGAATGTAAACCAAACTTATATTTAGGCGAAATTACGTATGAGGTTTGGAATTTAACATCTGACCCCGCCTTGGGGCCGTGTGCATGTCGCATGCTTTACTCGCCCCGAAAAAATGCACAATAATGCGCGGAAAAATTGTTGTCCCAGTTAGTTTCAGTGCCTCAGGTGTAAATCTGTAGTTCTGTTTCGTGGTCAGCGATTGGATGTTTTAAATCTCACGTTTCTTGGGGTTCTGCCCGCAAATCACAGACGTGTGGTGTTGCGGTAACTTTATTGTGATTGGCACAGTGAAGTGAGAGACGTAACTTCACACAGACACGCTGCCAATTGCCATGAAACATAGCTACAGCTGGGCACGTAGAGCAGTGAAACAATCTGGGGAAAAATTATTTCTGCGAAAATTTCGGGACCCTATAGGCTACTGATAATGTTTATAAAGGTTTCTAAGGCGTGTGTGTGTTTGTGTGTACGCTTGTGTGTGCTATAGAATCTGTATTCTTTCATCACATTTCATTATGTTTATCTCAGACGCTGTCGAATTATTTTCGCGTTACATTTTGCATATTATAGTATGGTGTATTCCGCGCATTCGCGAATTACCGCCTTGAGGTTTACTATAAGTAGAGAAGGTGATTTGTCGCGGGAAAAGTTGACTGTCTGCTAGGCTTCAATGTAATGTATTTATTTCTGACGCTCTTATTTCGTTACTGGCGAGTCCCTATTTGACTGGGCCAATGACAACTCTGGTGCGCTACTACTGGACGTCTGTGATTCGTCTGTAAACAACTAGACTGTGCCACATAACCGTCGATCAACAATACATGACGCAGGACGCTACTCTCATTTGCAGAATACACTGGCAGAAAACATTCTCGCGATTAATCACCTTCTCTAACTATAAGACGTGTTGGTGACAGTTTGCTGTGGCCATTACCTCGTCTTCTCTAGACGTATAGCACTCAACTGTCTCTAGCCTTCGTGTCGAGGTCTCTACTTAAGAAGGTAGGCTATGACTTCACAATGAACAAGCTTTGCAGTAAGATGTACGTCGAAATACGTCCAAATATTTAAACCAGGGGTCCTCGCCTAGCGCATTAACAGTGATTTAATGTGTCATGCGTGTTCTAATTTACGCCAAACGTATTCCCAGGACTTTTGTCAAGTAAACGAAAATCCACTCCAAACTAATCTTCTACATTAAAAAAATAATAATAATACATGTTAAAAACCTGTGATTGGGTTTCTCGAAATGACACAAGTTAAGAAGCATTTATTTGATATTCACTGTAATTAAGACAAATACACGACTACGAGAACAACGCTCGCTGATTTAGTTCTCCGCGCACAAAACAGATAGAACGGTATAATGAGAGAAATCCCTATAATATTTGCAGTCAACATAGTTTCCGATAAACTGTAGTTCTTGTATCCTACTATTACTGGACGACGCAATTTGTGACGCGTGTGAGCAGTTTTGGGACAAATTACACACGTTTTGCGTAAAAGCTGTACATTTCTAATTGAGCCTGTTGCAGAGAGAACAACAGTGCTTTAAAAATAAACCTTAAGTGTAATTCACAGCGCGTTGGAATGTAGCAAAAACTTTTTTCCACGATTTTTCAGTGGTCGTGATCGATTTGGTCGTTCAAGGCCCCTAACCATACCTCAAACCCTTGAAAAGTGCATCGCGGATACGTCACACATGCTGCTGTTGGAATACTCAGCAGGGGTAATATGCACTTTAGAATCTTCCCGTCAGCTAAGGGCACTAGCCATTTACCCTTCCCGAGTCCTAGATCCGAATTAACGAAATGCACACTACTTCGTGACGGAAACAAGGGCTTAGTCCGCAAAGGCAAGCGATCAAGGGCTTATTGCACTGAAGTGAAAACAATTCTTCGCTCGCGCTCGTATTGCTGACCTGTTTTCTTGCCTCCGGGGATACAAGTGGATATAAGGATGAATGAGTATTGCGCTTACTCGGCCAGTGTTGTTATTAGCTGGGCCGGAGGTTTGTGTAGGAAGTTAAGTGGGTCGACGAACCTCGGAGGAGGCGACAACAGACGGGCCGCAGATGACGCTGGATGCTGCGGCCATGGACCATCTGCCCTGGAGTTCCCGCGAGCGACGTCACACGCCGCGACCTTGACCTTCCCCGTGGACGTGCCAGCCCCGAGATGCCGACTACACGTGTCTGTCTCTCGCCCTAACTGCAGGTCGCACCGACTTTCCTCCGCATCCGTGTTTATTATTCACCCTGTAACCCCGAACTTTTCTGCTATTTACAATCCACACTTTATATAAATATACATAAAGGTAGCCAGACCTAAATCAACAACACTGAGTATAGTAACAACTCATATGTTGTTAACACTGGGCTTACAACCACCGTGAAGGTTACGTTGATTAGCATGGCATGTCATGTGGCGATAAATCAACATGTAGGCCTACTACGGTTAGAAAAATTAACGTGTGTAAACACGCTCAGACACACCGTTAGTGTAATACAAGCACACGTAGTCGGAGCATTTGGACAGTGCCAACAGGTAGGCAACCCAAGTAGCACGTACATGGTGACATTCTTCCAGGGACAATTTCCCACTAGCATTTGTATTTGCACCTGGATTGAATCCGAAAGAGCAATGTTCCATTCATAGTAGGTGTTGAACTTCATGTGTTCATCAGTACAACCTTCACGGTGGTTGAACTATTGACAATAGCGGGTTGGTTGCTATACCGTAAACCGGGGTTACTTTGACATTTTCGGGGCTACTTTGACTATTCAAAATATTAGTTTTTTGGTTATCTGGTAAATAAACAGATAATCTGAGCCGAATATTTTAAATAATTCCTTTTATCCTTATAGCTAATGTTTGAAACTTTTGTCACTAAACAATATAAAAACCAAAATTTTGAGTGGTCAAAGTTACCCCGTAATGTCAAAGTAACCCCGGTTTACGGTACTCATTGTTTTGATGTAGCTACCTTTACTCACGAGTTTAATCCCGACAGCGAGGCCATTACAACCGTTACATACAAACTTATACAAGGAAAGTAAGAGTAAGTTTCAGACATTTTGGCATTTACAGCATTCGGCTGGAGCAATTAGGCCTACGAGAAAACATGGAAAATGTTGTTTTGTTAATCGGGATGAATCGAGCTAGCCAACCTTTGGAAAAAAAAATCACTAGTCGCTACTTTATATAACTTAGCATTAACAGTAGTTTCCTTATTCGTTGTACTGTTGGCAGCGAATTTCCAAATACAAATAGTTCCATGTATTTTCTTATTTAAATGCAACAATACTGAAATAAAATAAAATGAATTCGACATATTTGTGTTCTATATAATTAATAAACCTTTTTAAAATCAAACTAGATACGTTCATATCGACTGCGCAGTTTATCTTACACGCGCAAACAAGTGTCGTGTCCGGAGAAGTTAGACTTGTCCCATTGTTACCCGTAACGTGCGGAAAGATACGAATAGGCTGAAAATATAAATTTAGCAGGGCTAATTTGATTGCTCACTTTATCCCGAGCCACCTTTACGAGAACTAGCCCGGTAAAGGTGGTTGGGGATAAAGTGAGCACTCCAAAAAAAGCCGTGCAAAATTTTTATTTTCAGCCAATTCGTATATTTCCGCGCTGAACGGCTTACGACGGTAAATGTTTAACCTCTGGAGACGTCACTGTGCAGTCGGTAGGAACCTATATAGTTTGATAAATACAAGTCTAGTAACTATATAAAACACAAATGTGGTGATTTAATTAGATTATATTTCGGTATTGTTGTATTTAAATAAGGAAAACAGGGAACTACATTCGGCAATTCGTTGCCAAACATACGAGGAGTAAGATAACTATTGTTAATGTTAAACTATATGCAGTAAGGGCTTGTGAATTCATATTAAATCTTTAGTGCTCACTTTATTTCGGACGCCCTATAGATAGAGGCACGACTATTTGGCGTATTGATTCTAGGTCAGGTTGAACGTCAATCACGTATACTTCACTCCTCCTTCTGTCATTAGACGAGAGCAGTTTTAACACACTTTTGACGACTGCAAGCCAGTTATAAATAAGGACACAAGTCGTGAGGTTATCACGTGCTACACATTTGTACTGTTACAAGCCAGTTGATATTCGGCTTCAGCCGGTACACGTATAGAACTGAGAAGTCTAGTCTGTTGCCAGATGAATACGCGAAATACTCGTGCTTCTACCTATAGAGAACTTTGAGGGTTGTTCTGCACGCCAAACAAAACGGACTTTTATTGCCAACTAAACATAATGATTAGGGCCACAAACTTTTTGCAAAAAATAACTTTTCTCCAATTAGTTTTAAGTGTCTTACGTGCAGTTCTGCTTAATAGTCAGTGACTGGATGTTTTAACTCTTGGTGTCTTGTGGTTCTACCTTCAAATCGTAGACGAGTGGTTCCACAGTAACCCAGTTCTGATTGGCACAGTCAAACGAGATACGAGTCTTGGCAAAGACACGCTGCCAATAACCATGTAGCAAAGTTGCAGGTGTGCACGTGAGGCATTGTAAAAAAGTTGGTGCTAAAGTATTTGCGCGACTGGATTCAAAACACCATGGAAACTAGATGTGCACTAAAGTTGGTTTTCTTGACGCAAAATGTCAGCAGTTAACTATGGCAATTTAATAAATACGGAAGGAATCAAATTAAGCAAATTACTTTAAAAAGTTGAATTCAAGGAACATTATTAAAATTTATTTGAATGTTACGTAATTACGACTGCTAAAGCATGGATTCACACAACCACCGCTTAACGTACATACGTACGTAAAGAGTAGAAAGTTGACGAACTCAATGAATGCATACTTGTACTTGAACACACGTACGTACGCTAAGTGATGGTTGTGAATCCAGCTGAAACGTACGCACTCTTCAGGACTAAAGTGAAGTGACAGAAGGCGCGACCTTACGAATGAAGTGCCCGGCTGGCCGTGGATGACGCGGGCAATGCAGCTGGACATAGGCTCGCCAAAGTTCGCGCACCACACATGAGACCCGTTCATTTAGCAAGGGTAATGGTTGATGAAGTGACTGACAAGTGGGCGCACATGTGCGACACATGGGAGTGTCAATCTAGCGTACATCAGCGCTAACACTCTTCGCGGTCTACCGACCACGATTATAAACCCCTCTTATGTTCTTCCTGCAATTAACAACTGCCATGTGCTGGCACCAACTAGCCATGCCACGATACCAACATGACTATTAATTACGACCTGAAGAAGTTCACGTTTCCTTTGAGGCATTACCTAGAATTCAAACAGCAGTAAGTTCGTGTCACTTTGACGATACTGGCTGACGACGTAGTTGACACCTCCTGAGGGCGCCGAGCTCACTACTCATTCTCAGCTACTACTGCTGTTACTATTACTGCTACTGCTGTTGACACTACTACTACCACTACTACTACTAACTGCTACTACTATTACTACTGCTGCTGATCATACTACTAACTGCTACTACTACTAACTGCTACTACCACTAACAGCTACTACTACTAACTGCTACTACTATTACTACTACTGCTGATGATACTACTACTAATACTAGTACTAATACTTCTAATACTACTACTACAACTACTACTACTAATACTAATACTAATAATACTACTTCCACTACTACTACTGATGATGCTGCTACTACTACTACTAATAATAATAATACTGCTGATGATACTACTATTATTACTACTTATGCCACTAACTGCTACTGCCGGTAGTTCTCGCGAAAAGAGATGTTTGCACCACTTTGTTTCAATGCCTTGTGTGCACACCTGCAGATCTGCTTAGTGGTCAGTGATTGGATGTTTTTGACTCTCAAAGCCGTGGGTTCCACTCGCTGATCATTATTATTGTGTTACAGTAACCTAGTTCTGACTGACACAGTAAAAAAAGTGACGTCTCTACACACAGAAACGCTGCCAATAAGCTCTAACTGCCGGCCCTTAACAATAAATAATCGGATTTTTGTATATGCAATTTGTATATAAATCGAAGTTTCTGATATATTTTTGCAGGAATTAAGTGTCTGTACGTATAACAGACGTGTTAGGCAAAGAAAGTTAAATAATTCAACTGTACCTACTTACAAAAAAAAAAATATATATATATATATATCTTAAATAAAAAGAACATGTACCATGTGAGTTGAATATCTCCAGGTGTGAAGTGCGTTGTTAACAATCGTAACACGGATTCGAATCCCGGAGCGACGCCTTATTTTCCCCTCCAAAATTATTATACGTAAATTTTAGTGTGTCTATGTTTAGCTGTTGTTTCACGAGTGAGTTCATTTACGTGATCATGATAAAATATCAGCGAAAGTATGAAAATTTGTTTTTTTCGCACTACCGTATGTGGCAAAATACCAACCGAATTGAAATAAAACACAGAGATATAAACATAACAAGTGTTGGATTTAAAACCATACTTCCTACAAATGTGTTGAGCGTGCATATGGCACTACGTTATTTACGCTGGTCAGCGGCACCTTTATCACTCTAGCAACTTCACACACACTCAAACGCAAGCTATCTTGGGCGAGGCACCTTAAGCACTACTAGCGCCACTTATTTTTGATGAAAACATTTTTACGCCATCTTGTTTCAATATCATACGTAGACATATGTCGTTCTGCTTCGTGGTTGTTATCAGCTCGCCTTTGTGCAGAGACGTCGCTCATTCGACAGTGTCATCAGAATAAGGTCACTGTGACAGCATTCGTCTGTGATTTGCTGGTAGAACCCGAACGCGCTCAAAGTTATAAATATCCATGAAGCAGAGCTGCAGATGTGCTTGTGTCACACTGAAGCAGGTTAGTGCAAAATTGTGGAGCAAACTTTCAAAACCAGACATGTTCATCTTATCTAGGGTAGAAAAAGGGAATAAACATATTTTATAGCACTAACTGAGAATTAACATACCTTTTTCAATAAGACATGTGTTTTTTATGGAGCCTGAGTTCATACATCTTGTTTATTTAGAAAGCACATTTTAATCATTTTCGGGATTTTGGACATGTCTGGTTTTGAATGTTTGCTCCTCAGTTATTATCACAAAAAGTCGGTAATGACGATGTTTCAAAGTGGCACACAGCACACATTGAACGAAGGCGAGGAACTCGTGGTTACGCGGGGGTGACGGGTCTGGGACTAAATCAGGGAGAGTCTTACGACATGAATGAAATCTTAAGATTTTTCCTTCGCGGTAGACAATCAGGAAATTGAGGTTATCTCAGTTAATGTGAGGTGGTACCACACACTTGGCAAGAAAAACTATTTCTTTTCATGCGCTGACTTACAAATTTAACTAAAATGTTCATTATTTTTCCGTTTATATTATACAAAACTAATGTGCCGGCGATTTGCGTTTCGCATGCTGCATAGTTGACAAATTGCAAAATTCAAATCATAAAACTACGTCGTAGATTTTGTTTATAACGTGGTCTCGTAACCATTTTGTTCGGAAACGAAAGCGGCATTTGAAACACGACATACCTTCTTCATAAAAATTTCTAACGAATATAAACTGTAGCCTATTTTAAATATCAGTGCGCTCTCACCAACATTATGTTCAGCCTTTAAAATATTGCGAATTCAAAATAATACTGTTTTAAAGCCTCTATAATTGATATTTAGCTTGATGACATATTTTAAGGAAGGTTTGATGAAAAATTCTCAGTTGTTCCTTAGTTTTCACTCACTTTACGCCTCTGCAATGAAAATGCCCACATATCACTCAAGAGAGATCTTATACTTCACTCAGTGTGTCTGTGAAATCGGGCCACAGTCAAGGTAATGGTTTGCTGGGTTGTTACATGTAAGACCTCACCAGAGACTGCAGTGGAAGATGCTGTGTGCTCAGAAACACTCGGGAACTGACCAGATGCTGCTCCGGGGAGCCTACTCTGGGACTGGCGGACAGACCAACTAACTTGTAAGTCTCATAGACGGGTACCGTACACGAAGCCTGGTTCACAACCAACACTTAGCGTACGTAAGGTGTTTTCGAGATTATATTCAGAACACTGTAAAATCTTAATGAGCTGAAAAGTTATTTTTGCTATCGCAAAAGACGGCACTAAATCATGGCACACTAACAGTTTAGCAACGCAACACATAAAATAATTTACGACGAAAAGAAGAAATAGGCTATATTGAAACATTTTTACTTTTACACGTATGTACGTACACTGTGAAACATATTTGTAAATGTAGCTCACATATGTAAAGTAGGCATTGTAAACTTGTTACCCTTGCATCAACGTTAGCGTACCCATATAGTATTACTGACGTTACCAGATATACACACACACACACAAGTAAAAGCATGGTAGGTGTCCCATACTCCGTATGGGTTAAAACTTCCAATACTATTTAGGAAGGTTTTTTTTTACAGTGTACGTACGCTAAGTGTTGGTTGTAAACCCGGCTTTATGTACGGCACTTCAGCTCTGGCTTGTCTACAAGGCTAACAAGTTAGTTGGTCTGACCGTCAGTCCCTGAGACGTCGGGGCCGACAACGACAGTGGTTGTGCTGTTGTTCCCTCAGGAACGGCCGCCATCTTGGCTGAGCAGGAGTGTCCCCTCGGGAAAGGGAACAAGCCGGGGATTGAGACATCTAGTGCGTGGCGCGTAGAACCAGGAGGGGGAGAGGGGAAGAGAGAATCAATTAATAACGATTACGAATGGCGGCGTGACCTTGAACCGGTGGCACCCCGCGGAGAGCCGTCTCCCAAGGGCAGCGAGCGAGGCGCTGGTCTGCGAGCACCACAGAGGGGCTCCTAGGGGTGTCTGACGACCGCCGCAGACACAGAATAGTTACGAATACTAACTGTGAAATAGCAAACACAGTCACACACGGCAGCAAAATGGCTTCTCTGGCCAGCAACATGGTGGAAATGCCTACCGCCAATCAGCGTAAAGGCGGCTGTCCTGCTAGGCCAGTAGAAAATCTGCTGTAACATGCAGGAGCCAAACATGCACGGGGCTCCTATCAACAGCCTCGGGCAGCCGATAAGCGGCGAAGTTCGCCTATCAAATGAGTCGCCATGTCATTTCACGTGCGTACGTACTCTGTGACTACAGAATATTTATGAATACAGAAGTGGAATAGCCGATAGGACAGCGAACTCAGTCACACACGCCAACAAAATGGCTTCCCTGGTAAAAAACTTGGCGGATACGCCTACGGCCAATCAGCGTAAGACGGATTCTCTGCTAGCTGTTAGCCGGGCCAATTGGAAACCTGCAGTAACATGCAGGAGCCAAACAGACACGGGGCTTGTATTAACGAACTCGGGCAGCCAATAAGCGGTGAAGTTCGCCAGTATTAAAAACGCCGCCACGTAATTTCACGTCTGTATTACTATCTAGTCTGTGCCCTTTTGAGTCTACCTTCAAATCACAGACGTGTAGTGTCACAGTAACATTATTCTGGTCAGCACAGTCAAATGAGATACGTCTCTGCTTAATTAGACATGCTGCCAATAACCATTCAGCATAGTTGTATACGTGGACGTAAGGCACTGAAACAAGTTGTAGCAAAAAATCTTTTTGCGAAGATCCTGGGCTCCTGCACATCTGTATTAGTATTTAGTATGTGCCGCACATTGCTGCACTGACTGCCAGCTCTTGTCCACAGCTGTACTGTGTCGCTGCACCAAGTGGCCGGCAGGCACCACAACTTTCTACTGGCGAACTAACGTCAGTGTGGTGCCCAGTGGCGTAGCTAGGATTTGTACAAGAGGGATGTTTTACCTGAGAATAATATCCCATTTAAAGCGTGGGGTGCAGTGGTTTTCCCCCGGGAAAATTTGAATTTCAATGTGCAGAATAGTGCTATTTTAGTAGTTTTTCGCTATAAAACATTGAATACTATACTGGTAAAAATACTTTGTTTCTTTTAATACTTTTTTTATAGCTAATGGGTAGGGACTCCTGATTTTGGTGAAAAGATTTCTGCATCGGTTTTCTTCAGTGCCTCGTGGGCACATCTGCGGCCCTGCTTCATTGTCAGTGATTGGCTGAACTGAACTCTCACGTGTCTAAACGTTTTACTGCAAATCACGGACTTGTGTTATTCTAACTGGTAGAGAAACTTTTTTACACAAAGATACTCGCTAATAACAAAGAAGCAGAACTGCAGGTGTGGAAATAAGTTGTTGAAACAAAACGGTGCAGAAATATTTTCCCGAAAATCAGAGCTCCCTATTCATTAGACCCACTTGTATAATTCTTAGCCTATAAATAAGGACTCCTGGTTTTCGTGAAAAGAATTTAGCCCCAGTTTGTTTCAGTGCCTTACGTACACACCTGCAATTCAGCTTCATGTTCATTGGCAGCGTGACTAGGTGAAGAGCCGTATCTCATTTGACTGAGCCAATTACAACAACATTCCTGCAACACTACACGTGTGTTATTTGTCGGTAGAATCTCAAGGTTCGTGACAGTTAGAATATCAAATCACTGACCACGAAGCAGAACTACAGATATGCACGTGAGGCACCAAAACAAAGTGAGGCAAAATTCTTTTCGCGAAAAATAGGGGTCGCTACCTATAAACGAACCTACCCGATAGCAAAGGACGTAATGCCATGTGATCAGGGATGAAACGGACTACTTGCAAGAGCAATGATCGGTAAACCAACAGCTCTACTTTTTCCCCGTACCTAACAATACATTAAAGTCGACCTGAAAACGTTAAAAGACGGTGACACAGTTTTCAGAAGTTTCAGCAACGACGGGAGCCCAAGTTTTTGTCCTCGTAAAAACGCACGTGAATTTCCCGCCTTTAGTGGAAGACTCCTCACTGCTGTGGCGAACTTGCGTTGTTTACATAGCAAGTTCCAGCTCCCCTCCTCCTGAGAGGGAAAACACAAACCTCCTCACTACAAAGTTCAAGGTCATCCTCAAGTATTGCTGGTTCCGACGTTTCACCGCGGGGTCACGCCACGTCGATAAACGTAGCTCGTCGTGAACTGCGTGGGCTAGAGATTTAGTGTGTACCAGTCTCTGCGTGCTACTCACACGCACACACACACACACACACACCAACACATACATACATACATACATACATACATATATGTGTGTGTGTGTGTGTGCGGGCGCGCGCGCACCACGTCAATTCTGGGCTGAACTGGAGACGAAAATGCGAGCAAAATGCTGTACTATAACATTTTTCCTCGCATAATGTGGCAACACTGCATGGAGTTGGTCCCATTGTTTCGCTACACGTCTAGGTATGATTTTGTGTACGGTACGTTGAGTAAAAGCAGAATCATGTTTGGGCTGCTCGGGATTTGAACCCGCGCTCATAACACGATTGTTTAAACAGAAGCAGTTAGATATATGTGGAGCGCAAGATCACTGACTAATACAGGCGTGAATTGACGTGGCGGCTCTTTGATACGGGCGAACTTCGCTGCTTATTGGGTTCCAGGGGCTGTTGATACCGGCTTCGTATCTGTTTGGTTCCTACATGTTACAGTAAGTTTCCTATTGACCTGATTGCCGGCCAGCAATGCAGCCGCCTTACGCTGATTGGCTGTAGGCCATTTTGCTGGCCAGCGAAGCCATTTTGTTGGCGTGTGTTAGCGAGTTCACCATCCTACCGGGTATTTCACTTCTGTATTCTTAAATATTACGTGGCAAGACAGAACTAACTACAGTGCTACGTTGCCACATTGTGGCGCAAAATGTCATCGTACAACATTTTGCCACCAACATTTTCGTCTTCAATATTTAATCCAGGATTCACGTTGTGTTCTCATTATACGGCAGTTTCAGGATGGCATTCCGGTTGCCTTTTAATAATAAAAATATAAACCCCACGAACGAAATCGCGTACAAATCTAGTTAAAAATATAAAAAAAATTACTGTATGACAAAACTCTTCCCGAAATTACTCGTTTAAAAAAGTTACGGTAACCTTAAAATTAATAAATTGGGAAGTAATTAATTATGATAGCTCATTTAAACTCCTGGGTGGTAAACTAAGAGCAGATAGATTCCTTAGATATCTCGTAGCATATTTTCCTTGCACATAATGACATGCGAGTGTTCGGCAGTTGAGTGAGTCGTCATGTTGACGTCTCCAGCTGTTTACGCTCTCAGTACTCACATTCCGTACTCGCTACTTACGTTCACAATCCACGTGCCAGTAACAACAATCCAGCCAGTCTCATAGCACGCGTGCCACACCGACTCCTTCAGTAACGTCCACCAGCAGTGGTTAGTGCCTGGCTTACTTCACGACACTTGAGAACCATTGCCCTCAGAACGAACACGTTCAAGAACACGCAAAATTCGCGGGTTCACCGACCTTAAGGTGGCCGCCTACCCCACGTTACAAATGCGCTGCAGCGTGTTCGTAAACAGGATTTTTCTACGAAAATATTCCCCGTGTGACCATTGTGCCAACGCACGAAAAGAAAACAAACTTCAGACAAGGTCAGAACCTCATTATAAAGACACTGTTTCTAAGCCCTCCAACATGGCTAAAAACGGCCTTTTCCGACTTCCGTACTTCAAAATGTATTGAATGGATGTATGTAAAACTCAGATCGCGACCTGCACTGAACTTAGTTGCAGACTTTCCACCAATAAAACTATATGGTCACCGCTTAATGTCGCATAGTAAAAACAGTTCGGCGGGAACCTTGCACGCTAGTTCAGCGCTTGGCTCGTTGAGGCGACGCGGCATTTGATGCGCGCTTCAAGGTCGACCTTACTGCTCCGTTGGTTTTGAACCTCTCATGCGAGGGTAGACGGAGCAGCTTATTTGTTACTGTTTCAGTTCTCTCAAGTAGATGTCGAATATGTCACGAGCCAACTGTGAAAACGACACGAACTTACAATGTTTAAATTCTTTCTAGCGCCCAAAATATAAACACTAGTTTTTCAGGCTTCTTAGTCACCGAGTGTCTGAAAGTTTGAATGGCTCCCCAGTGATCTAGAGAGCAAAGGTCTCCAGCTCACGATTGCCAACGTCATGTACGACAAAGAGCACACATGTCACATGGAGACCATTTTCAACGAAGATTCTTACACGAGCGTGTATCAATGCCTTACAGTATATGCACATTTGCAGCTCTACTTCATGGTCAGTGATTGGATAGTTTTAAACCTCACGACACGTGAGACCCCAGCCCACGCGAGAATTAAAACATCCAGTGCAGAAGTTGAACTGCAGATATGCACTGAGACACTAAATAAAACTGGGACTAAATTATTTTCAGGAAAAGTTCCTGCCCCTACCAATTATGTACGGCACAACATGCTAGAGCGTTTTGGAGACTATTTTGGCACTAAATGTTTTTGCGATTTTTCACTCACTCTCTCTCTCTCTCTCTCTCTCTCTCTCTCTCTCTCTCTCGCACACACACACACAATAGAGCAACAATCGTATGTATAAAACTTCATTAACTGCCCAAATTAACGACATTAACATGAAATGGACAATATTACGAAGGGAACTCGGAGTGGAACAGGAAAATGTCCACGAGTCTATTCAAAGACGACGTCGCAAGGTCTATGTAGTCGAAATACGGTCCAAGTGCAGCGCATGTGCGGGTATTAATTTTGCCGAGCGCATGGCAAAGTTGGTCACACGTATGATAGGTTCTGCCGTGAAGTCTCAGGTGTTCTTGTGTCCTTGGTCTCGGCGGACTGACGACAGGAGTGAGTCAGAGGGTGATAGGTTGGGGGGAGCAGTCTCTACTCAGCTGAGAGCACAACAGGTTGTCGGGAGGCGGGCTGGCAGCGATCGTTATTTAAAAAAAAATGCCAGGTTGATGGCGGCGGCGTCGGCAACAGTGTAGCAAGCTGACGATGCCGGAGGTCGGCCAATCATGCGCCGTCGACCTTGCTGGCCGCGCTCGCGATCAATCTCCCACGCTTTTTATACACCTGTCCGCCGGCCCGACGAACCGCGCGCGCTGCTCGGCTTCCGCGAGGAAAACTAGACACACTGGTAAATCGTGAAAATAACGTGTTGGCTGGAATAAATGCCTTGGTAAGAAAATTGCGTTGTGAGATAATGACAAGTATATGTTTTAGGTAAATTATATATTTTTTTTATTTCACGTTTCTCTCACATTATTTTCTCTTAATACCAATAGGAAATAAATATTTGCATTTCACAAATTAATTGTAGTTACTATAAAACAGTCAAAGATATAAAACATAATTATATTAATAGCATGTACCAACACAGGTTAAGACAATAATTCAAAACTTGGTGAAGAATTTAGATATTGGTACAAAATTTTGTAGGGGTCTTCTATGGACATAATCGAACAAGATACATTGTTTGATTGAAGAAAGGCCTTGGCTTACTAAAGTCTTTATTTCAGCCGGCTCTTTAGTTGGATGATACAATTTGTGAAGTGTAGGAATAATTCTGGGGTAAATCACACATATTCTGTGTTAAAGCTGAACATTTCTACCTGGCCTTGTTTAAGAGCGAAACAGTGCTTAAGAGTGGGTAATAGTCACAATATTGTATTTTGTGTCATAACTTTCTTTCTGGCTAAATTCATTGAACTTTAACTTAACTACTGAACAGAATACATATTGGTAGAATTTTAGACACAATAAAGGTTTATTTTCCGTTATTGTTGTTACAGATCGAATTGTAGTTGTTAAGTAAGTAATAAGAATTCCCTAACTGCAATTCTGTCTGTAACAACAGTAACGGCAAAAATATATTTACGGTGTATAAAATTATATCAGCATGTATTATATTCCGTAGTTAGGTTAAAGTTCGAAAAATTTACCCAGAAGAAAACTTATGACGCAAAATACAAAAATTCAAGATGGTGATTATCTTTCACACTTAAAGTGAACGATAGGTATTATAAATGCAAAATCTCCAGTGTAATACACGGTATAGTGGAGTCTAGCGAACAATAAACTATTACCGATATTTTGCGGTGATTATTAGAACACTTTTATTCTAAAACGTCTAAACGTCCGTGAGAAATATCAGCCTAGGAACAAGCATCCATACAGATCCGAAAACTTCGTCTGTTAATTTGATTTGAAGTTTTTTGTAATTATTACTATGGGCCCCTATAGTTTTTGTGAAAATAGTTCTGCATCATTATGTTTTAGCGTCTCACATGGACATCTGCAGCTCTGCTTCATGGTCAGTGATTGGTTGTTTTTAACTCTTGCGTTTCCTAACGTTTTACTGCAAGTCACAGACATGTAGTGTCGCAGTAACCTTATTCTGATTGGTACAATCAAATGATAAACGTATTTCCACAAAGACGTGCTGGCAATAACAAAACAGCAAAACAGCATAGGTGCACTGAAGCAAGTTGGTGCAGAAATCACTTCGCGGAAATCATGAGTTCCTATGTGTCGTTTTCGCAATCGGGTTACTGTATACTGAAGTCTTCCTTGAAGAGACTGGACCGACCTGCATGAAAACACTCACGAACTCCCGCGTTTCTCTGACAGATGTACAGTTACTTACAGTACATAAAGCCGCAGTGAATTTACAAGTAGCTAAGGACTGAGTGTACACAAGACTGTGGAATCCAGTCGGCAGGTTGTTACACCGACGATATTTCCTAGTCTCTAATAATAAGGGTCAGGGTATTTTCACAAATTGCAGGCGATACTCCGCCATATGTACTCTCGAGACTCAACTGTATGTTTATTGGCTGCTGCTTCAGGAAGTACACAGCTCAACCACAGACTAAATAGTAACACAGATGTGAAATGACGCGTCGGCTCACGTGATACGGGGGAACTTCGCCGCTTCTTGGCTGCTCGAGGCTGTTGATACCAGCGCCGTGCCCGTTTGGCTCCTGCATGTTACATCAGGTTTTCTATTGGTCTGGCTGTCAACTAGCTTACGCTGGTTGGCGGTATGCGTTCCGCCATGTTAGCTGGCCAGCGAAGCCATTTTGCTGGCGTGTGTGCCTGAGTTCGCTGTCCTACCGGCTATTTCACTTCTGTATTCATAAATATTCTGTTGTTCCACTCCAGACAGTGTAGCGCGGGATTAGAAACATGCTCAGTGCATTTTTGGTAAATATATTCGCCCGAGATCTTTGAACTGTGGGTCTGGGTCCTATAAACTAAGGTAACGAGTACAAATTTGTTTATATGGTTATTTTATGGTAATATTTATTCGTGAAATTATAAACCCTAGAGCCACGAGTAGACAAGATTTTGCCCTCATTTGTTTCAATGTCTTATGTGCTCATCGGCTGCTTTGTTTTCCCATGGTTATTGACAGAGTGCCTTTGTGCCGACGCGTCTTTAATTTGATTGCACCAATCAAAATACGGCTACTACAGCACCATCTGTCTGTGACTTACCGTTAGAACCTTAAGACACGTGAGAGTTTGAACATGCAATCACTGACCATGAAGCAGAGATGCAGAAGTAAGGCATTTAAACAAAATCACACATGAATAGTATTGTCAAAATCTCATGGCACTAATAATCCCTACTGACTTAATTTAAGTGGTTTAGATATTCTTTTGGGCATAAGTTACAGTACAAATGCTTGTATGTTAGTTTCACTCTCGTAACTAACCCATGCAACTTTATTTCACACCTCCTATAGGTAACGTAAAGACACCCGAATTTCAGGCGAAAAAAATTCTACGCAAGCTATATGTATTACTACGTTACATGCATTTCGTTAGCGCTCCTTCGCTTATTGGCCTCGTGTCCTGGTAAGGGGTTTATCACGTGTGTTGACCATTCAGAAATAGGTTGCTGCGACACAAAGGCCTGTTTCGCTCAGAACCCCCCTCCCCAATTTCGCCCCAATCCTAACATAAGATCTGTAACTATTGTAGTCATTTAAGTGGACGTTAGCTAAAGTGTTTCAAATAAAAATTCGTGAAACTTTTAGCGAAATTAAGAAGTTCTCAGGTATGTATGTACCAGTAATTACATACAGGAAAATGTCGTTAGTCTAATGATCTCTAGGCTGACTCCACCGTATTGTATCCTCCAGTGTGTATAGGCTGCTGCTCCAATAAGTGGTTTGTTATTAGCCTACTTTCCGAAGTAAAATGTAGGCTTGTGAGATGACCTTTCTGTCTGTGTGTGTGTGTGTCCCTAAAAACTTTTGAACCAGTGGACCGAATTTCATAAAACTTTGTACATATTTAGTACTTTGCGAACTGACTAGACTTTTTATATATTTCGTTTACGCCTTGTTCATATTTTCAAAATGGCGGTAATTTTAACATTTTTCGATCGAGCTAGATATCTAAGGAATCGTACTTTAGAATTTTATCAAACCTGGTACACATATACTATATACAAAGCTGACTTGACTTTTGTAAATTTCGCTCATCATATGTTAATTTTTTTTCAAAATGGCGGCCAGTATTTTATTTTTAGCCTGACATTATAACTGTCCCTAACGTTAGTCAGGTAATGTATCATTAGCGGAATTAATCCACATCACACATGTTTGTTTTGCGCCGCACCATTTTTCACACAGAAACGCAAGCCATTTTTATAAATCAGCTCAGAATAACTCTTTTTTTTAATCCAGCATTTAAAGAACGATGATATACTATACATTACACATCTAGAGATATGAAATGTCCCATAGACAATAACAAATGTACGACACACCTTGACAGTTTCACAATACTGTACACGTTTCAGCGGCATCAGTTCGAGTACGGTGTATTGTTTTCACTTACGTCAGTACACTGATAAGTGTAGCCTTGAAGCGAGAAAATAATAGACGTCAAGTTCTATTTATCTCTTTTAGGCGACAACTGACAAGGAAACGACAACTGTAAGTAATTCATAACTACATGTCTAGAAACCCTTGCATTCATAGAGAAAGAAAAATTTCTCTGGCTTGAGAATGACCGGTTTCCATTATTTTGGACTGGTAGGCCTACAATTTTTGCCTTTAATCTGCATTTTAATTTTTTTTTTTGTAAATTGATTTATTCTTCGTACATTCTCAGTAGTTGGCATTACATGGCTACGTATTACTTATGCTATTTCAGAATCACCCGCAAGTAAATATGACTTGTTTTCTTATTGCCACGTCCGGAATTTAAACACAAAACGAATCAGCGGACTTAAAGTTACTATTATTTTTGCTCACAAATCTATTTGTTAGTTTTGGCTACAATTTGAAAACTCTTTTGACATTAACTTTTACTGGAACTAACTGAACAGATTGAAATACTAATCGGTATAAAAATACAAATTTCGCATTATTATTTGGTAGAGACTGGAAATTCGCAGGTTCACTGACCGGTAGACTAGCCTCCAAGAATATATGTACACTCAAGCAGACAGCAGGTATTCATTGGCTGCTCGCTGACACTGTGATATGGGCCGCATTTAGTAACACTTTTATTATTGACTCATCGATAGGGACCCTGGTTTCTTCGCGAAAAGAATTTTGCCCCACTTTGTTTCGGTGCCTTACGTGCACATATGCAGTTCTACTTCGTGGTCAGGGATTGGATATTTTAACTCTCTCGAGCCCTGGGATTCTACCGGCAAATCACAGCCGTGAGGTGTTGCAGAGACTTTATTGTAATTGGCTCAGGCAAATGATATACGGCGCTTCATATAGACACGCTGCCTATAGTCATGAAGCAGAATTGCAGGTGTGCACATAAGGCACTGAAATAAAGTGGGGCAAAATTCTTTTCGCGAAAAACAAGGGTCCCTACGTCATCGACTTCAAGGTGGTGTCAAATAAGTCAACGGTCAATTGTGAAGGCAGCACGAACTTATAGTTGTGGAATTCTAGATTGTGCGTGAAAGAAAACGCGAATTTTCAAGTCTGTTATTTGGTGACTGGCCTATGCTCGCCCGAACACAACTCCGTAACGTTAATTGCTCCGGGCCTTCATATCTTCCTCTGCTCGTATTACAGGATAGAGAGCATTTTACAGTTTACCTTACGTTATTAGTAGAGACATGCAAAATTCGCGTTATTTCCTGACAGCTGACTAGACTCGAAGTGACTATAGGCTCGTTCGACGTCTCCCGCTTGTCGATATATAGTCGTGACTTGCCGCGGAGAATACTTACACGGTAGAGAGGCCAATCTTTGCAAAGACGTAACACACGTAAATGACCACACATAAATTAAAAGTTCGTGGCCAATTGAATCGCAGACTATGCTCTGTTATGTATAGGAAAGTGAAGTTTAGTCTGCTACCAAATGATAACGCGAATTTTGCATGTCTCATATATTAGTTGAAAAAACCCTGCAGGCACGCTACATACACCATCCACAAACTGCAGCAGTCACGCAAGTACACAGTATCTTGCAGGCCTATATACTGTCAGATAATATCACAAAAGTTACGTATGTCGCTATTAATCGGGCTACACTTTGAAGTATATTTTGTAACTGTTGGAGAAACATACATTTAAGTTTACCAGTATAATTTTACAGCCTATTCTACAACTACGCGCATTTAATAAAACATTCGGCAATGTATTACACTGTCAGAAATGAACACAATTGCTTATTAAGAGTGAGCGATAGTCACTATTTTGAATTTTTGTATTTTGTGTGATAACTTTTCTTCTGGGTAAATTTTTGGAACTTTAACCTAAGTATGGAATAGAATACATACTGATAGAATGATATACACCGTAAATATATAGGCCTATTTGTTGTTACTGTTTTTACAGATCGAATTGCAATTAGAAAATTCTTATTACTTTGTTTAACTGTAATTCGGTCTGTATCAACAGTAACGAAAAATAAAGATTTATGGTGTCTAAAATTCTGTCAGTATGTATTATATTCTGTAGTTAGGTTAAAGTTCCAATCATTTGCCCAGAAGAAAAGTTATGACACAAAATATAAAAATTCAAAATGGTGATGGTGAATATCACTCACTCTTAATTAGGAACTGAAGAATTCGTGTTTTCGTTTGGACATACCACGTCCACAAACTAAGTCGTGAAATTACGTGGTAGCTCATGATACGAGCGAACTTCGCTGCTGATTGGCTGCCTGAGGCTGTTGATACCTGCCCCGTGTCTGTTTGGCTCCTATGCGTGTTGCGTCAGGTATCCTATTGGCCTGGCTACAGGCTAGCAGGGTGGTTGGCGGTAGGCGTTTCTGACATGCTGCTAGCCAGCGAAGCCATTGTGCTGGCGTTTGTGACTTGAGTTTGACGTCCTACCGGCTATATTTCATTTTCTAAATATTCTGCGTCTCCGTATTTGCGGAAGAAAACTCTGGCGGCGACACGCAGGAATGTGTCGGGCTGGCAGCGACAGTGGGCCGGTGTTTACCCTCACATCTGCGAGCGATAAGCCCTACCGCAAATAAAATATGGCCCATCCTAGCCGCCGCATTACGCATCGTTTATATTCGCCGCATTCCTAACCTCTTACCAGCCAAGCGCTCGCTGTCTGCTGTGCTGGCTCGTCACTCCTTCGACTTGTCGCTCGCTTGCACCTCGTTTGTTATTTCTCGCACTCTTCTTTTTTCACTTCCCTGGTTTTTTTTTGTACACAAGCATACTTGCAAGACGTCGCTGCACTTTCCCCTCCTCTCCAGGGGTGGGCAAATACGTTGTCCCTCGTCTAAGAAAACATTCTGTGATCTTTGTCGTCCTTGTTGTTTCGTCCAGTATTACATCTGTGAAGTTTTCGTTGCTGTCATCGTGCCTTAAGGTTGAGTTATAGCTGGAATCCCGGATAGTTCGCAACCAGCAGTACATCAAAACACCATGTCAGTAGGTAGTTGGTAAATAAGAGCAAAGTTCTACAATTGAGATCTACACTTTTTGAAAGTCAATATAGAGAATCTACAAAACAACAATCCTTGATAATTATATTAGCCAACTTTACGAGCAAACATTTACCCAGAATGATGATTTGTTAACCGTGATATCTTGCGCCACAGTTAAATGTTCGAGATTTCGGCATCGGAGATTGTTCTTCAGAAATACGTTACTCAAGAAAAATTTTGTTCAGAAAGTTGGCAACAACTATTGTCTAGGATTGCTGTTTTTTTATTTTTGCAAATTATCTTCGAGAAACCTACAACTCTAAACTGATGCTTTTAGCGCTTAATTATGAACCATACACTTTTAAGGGTATTCAAGACACTTGTGAGTATAGTTTCCTCTTACAAAACCATTTTAGCTCGCACAGTTATCCCATAACCGACAAAATTTGCATGTGTCGCTGCCGTGCAAATTGTGAAAACCGGTTGACTAACTTAAACGAAATAATCTACAGTGAAATAACATTACATGGGCTACGTAACCTAATACCAGAAAAACTCGCAGCGAACAACTTTTTTTTAAATTGCTTAGTTTGCAACTTTTCCTCTATAATTTCTAGATTTTTTTTTAAGATTCAAAATATTACGTTGTGGGTTTATAAATGTTAATTACGTAGCCCATGGCATTTTACTTCACTGTGAATTATTTCGTTTAAGTAAGTGAACTTGTTTTCACTATTTAAATGGCAGTGAAACATGTAACTATTAAGATTTTTAAGTGTTTGTTGCAATGGGAGTTTACAATTAGAATTTATTGGTTTGTGGACATACGCCATTGCTCATGTTTTGTTGATCAAATTTGTGTTGAATGACAAAGTACAGAAACAAAGTAACAAAAATTCAGACATTAAACATATACACAAAACCTGAGGAATTCTTTTAGTTTCTTTTGTTGTTGTTGTTGTCTAATTAAAAAAACTGACAGAATTCTTCTAAAATTGATTTTTTTCTCTGTTTTTTGTGTTTGCTTATGTCTGTGTTTTGGTTCTTTTTTGTACCTTGTCATTCAGCAAAACATGAGCAATGGCGTATGTCCACAAACCAATAAATTCTAATGCAACTATTAACTTCGTCGCACCATTATGAGAGGTGAAATTGTTTCGTAAGAGAAAACCGTACTAACAAGTACCGTCTACAAAACTTACACTATTTCACAAAAATACAAAAGTATGATTTTACATCACTTGAACACCCTTAAGGTTGGTCATCAGTCGCCAAATTGGGTTACTTTATCTTTCGCTTTTTTAAATTCTGTTAAGAAAAATGTGAAATATGCTATTATATCGTGAACTGTATTTACCTCGCATTACAACACAAGCATAATACTTTAACTTTTATTGTACTATATTTAGGTCGCAATCAGTCACGCAAATTATATCATAACCATTATTTGCTAGTACTGTAGCGCAAGGTAGATAGAATTCGCGCTATAATCTCACATGTATTCTTAGAATTATAAAAAAGGAAGAATTGTAAGTTAACTTTCAAGAATTCTCTTTCAATAATTCTGCAAGACAAATTAATGAAAGATTCCTTTATTATCTATGTCTAGCAGTTTATCAAGAATATATCTAGTGCTTTGTCGAAGAGAAAAAGTTTTGATAATACAAATAGAATAAATTTTATGGCTCAAAAATTTAAAATACATTGAAATTGAATAACATTTCCTCTTAAGAGGCCGTGGAACATAATTCAGAGATAAAAGCATCAGTTTAACATTATAGGTTTCTCGAAGCCAATTTACAAAAGTAAAAAATATAGACAATAATAAGTTTTGTCAACTATTTAAGTTAATTTTTTTATATTGTAGCGTATTTATGAAAAACAATCTCTGACGCAAAAATTTCGTAAATTTTATTTCGGCGCGAGAGATCATGCTTAAAAAATGTATCGTTCTTGGTAAATGTTTGTTCGTAAAGTTGGAAAATACCATTATCTAGGACTATCGTATTGTAGCTTTTCCACATTGACTTTCGTAAACGTATACAGTTCACTGGTACCACACACTAAGAGTAATCTTCTCTTTTCTGCTTCAGTCTCATGTGCGTGTCTTAACTGCGTTGACTGAAAAAAAAAAAAAGGGGGGGGTTCAGTTCTACTGTTTGTTTCGTTTGATTTACTGCGCTGATTAACTTATTATTTTTGTCTCTTTGTGTTGTACGTGAAGTAATTCCTTGCGAAGTTTATTGTGTATCTGATTTTATATATACATACACGTTTTTACCACAACTAATCTTGGATGGTTTTTCCTTGTTTGGTTTTCTTTTCTTGCATTGGTTTTTGGGTACGACATAGTATCCCAATTGTGTATGTCCACAGTTTTATTGAAAATCGTTCTCTCTAACCGCGAGAATGAAAAAAATATTGTTTTGCCCCAAACGCACCGTAAACAGCACGCCTTCCGTTTTACTAGTATACTTGCTGTTTAGAAAACCAGTTGCGAAACTCAATATATTTTGGGTCTATTTGTAGGGATTTATATTTTTGGTATACATCAGTTTGTTTCGGTGACTTACGTGCACATCTGCAGCGCTACTTCGTGATCAGTGTTTGGGTGTATTTAATTCTTACGTGTGTTAACGTTTTACTGCAGGTCACAGACATGTGGTATCGCAGTTACCTTGTCCTGTTCTGATCGGAACGCTTCAAATGATAAACGTCTTTCCTCAAAGACGCGCTGCCAATAATAATGAAGCAGAACTGGCAGATGTGCACGTGAGGCACTGAAACAAGTTGATGCAGAAATATTATCGTAAAAGTCAGGTGTCTCTTCTCATTGGGGTGTATATATGTATTTTAATTGTACTCATGTGTGTGTATATATATATATATATATAGAGAGAGAGAGAGAGAGAGAGAGAGAGAGAGAGAGAGAAAGAGAGAGCGTTCAACGCCTGTAAAGCAGTGTTGTATGACCTCGCGTGTAGGACAGGTTGCATACGACTCAGGCTAGCGGTGAAGCTATGCAGCGCGCCTACTTACTAGGCAATAGGCAACGTTTGGTCTCGCACTACAGAATAAATAAGTACCTTCGCCGTACTACACCTTGCGTTCAAAATATACCGTACAAAGGTTAATTTAAAGCAAAACCTACGTTATGCGACTGAGTTAATATTTTGTATCGTAATGACCATTACGTCTCTGCAGCCCTACATACGCAATTCAAAAACGAGTTCATATGTCCTGTTCTTGAGAAGCAACATAGCTGTTGTAGACATTGAATCTTCGTGCAACTACTGCTTACTTCTTAAGGGCGCCACCTACCTTGAGCGGTTACGCGCGTTGTACTGAGAAGCGACGCAGCTGTAAGGGCGTCCCTCAGGCGCGCGTCAAATCCCGCATCGCCGCAACCAGTCAAGAGCTGAGCTAGCGTGCAATATTCCCGCCGATCCGTTGTTATTATTGGACTTTAAGCAGCGACCATATACTTTTATTGTTGGATTGTCTGTAGCAAAGTTCAGTGCACGTTTCAGAGTTTCACATACATCCGGTTAGTACATTTTGAAGTACGGCAACCTGAGGCCACTTATAGCTGCGTGGAAGGCTTTGAAATAGTGTTTTTTAATGGCCATAGTTTCATACCAAAGGAATTCCGTACTTAGCCAAAGTGTGTTTCGTTTTTGTAAATTCGCACAACGGTCACATGTCTTATAGTTACGTTATAAAAACCTATTTCCCCCCTCATTTCCAGCATTTGAAGTGCGTGAAATATGGGGGTATTAAGTGTACTTCTAATTACTTAAGTGGCATTTAAAGAGCGCATATTGCACAATAACGAAGGCTAAATGCCTATGGCAAAGTGACGTTTAGGTAAAGTGACTTTAAGGCCAAGTGATGTTTAGGCTAAGTGACTGTTGAGCCACTTAAAGTTTTAAACCAAGTGACCTTAGGTAAAATGGATTGTAGGCCAAATGATACGATTCGTGTGAGAGACCTTCTCATGCCTCTTAAGTATCTTTTATAGTGCGTGAACAATCCTCGCGGTATGTAACGCCTGTGGTGCGTCTACTCAGCGAAACGTGTTTGCGCGAATACCTCCCCCCTTCCACCATTTTTTTAAACCATTCCTTTAATCCCACTCCATCACACACCAGCCCTGTGCTCCACGCCCCAGCGACCAGCCGGCATTCGCGATAATTTACGAGGTGGTTCATTGAAAAGCCCCGGCGTATCTTGAGCCATAAGGACGTCCCCCCTGGCAAGCTGCGGGGTCAGAGGTCAGGCGAGCTACATCCCCTGCTGCCTCTCAACGCTCGAGGCTTGTAGCCCTCTTATTTCATCGCGCCCAGTTGGCGGCGCGGACAACGGCCGTAAAACGTCCAGGATAACAATAACAATCGCCTCACACACATTTACGTCTCCCTTGTGAGCTTCGCGTCGCCCGACTAACCTTAGCAGCACCCGGCGATGTACAGAGTGGTCAATAATTTGCTATAGGTGCACACAGTGAAAAATTATAGAAAATGTTTAGTGCCAAAATAGTCTCCAAATCGCATTAGCAAGTTGCGACTCGTATGGTAGGACGACGATAGGCCTAACTTGAGACTTTTCCAATGACAACACACGAATAAGAAACTATCATCCTAGCAGTATCAGCGTATCACAATTCTTCTCATTGGCCTGGTTAAGGAGTATGGAACGCCAAACCAGTGAATTTTCACAATTTTTTTTTAAAAATATTTTTTCATTTCATATTATTATATTATTGAAAATCAAAGCTTGACAATCCGTAGATGATACTTTTGTACACCTTCTTACATTATCACATAGCCACAAACTTTGTTATTTATGGACTACTGACGGCAGATTTGAAAAAAAAAAAAAAAAATGTTTGTGTGTGTATATATATATATATATACACACAGGGAACCTCTTTCTATTTAACCCAACTGTATTGAATGTCCGCATTTATTCTCTGTATTTCAAGACCACATCTCGCATTAAAGTGTAAAACATGTCTCAAATTCACTTGCGCCTATATATCTGCAACCCGTACTGCCTCTGTGTACGCTCCTCTCAGTCACTAGACTGAAGACCTGCAGCGCGCGGAATTCAAATTTGCGCTCTTGTGTTTGTCCCTGCAACTTTGCACGTTGTCATTTCTGGACAAGTGTTCACTAACAAATAATATTTATTTTGCGTACTGTGCAATCCATGTGATATAATATCGCTAATTACGAAACATCCTGTATGTGGATGTGTATATATAAATGCATATTATATATATATATATATATATATATATATATATATATATATACACACACACACACACACACACACACACACATTGCTGTCCTGAAACAACCGCATAATAAGCGTACCACGCGAATCCTGGGTTAAATATGAGACGTAAATGGTTTTGGGAAAATGCTGTACGGCGTTATTTCACGTGAAATATGTGGCAACACTGCTGCATGGAGAAACTCTCCTCTAGCGCTCCACGTTCAATTTTCATTTTATGTATGTTACGTCAAGTAATCATATAATCATGTTTGGACTGCTCGGGATTTCAACCGGCACCTATAATATGCAGATCAGAAGACTGCTAGTAAGATAAGTAAGAAATCTGTGGAGTGCAAGAGAGGACTAACTACAGTTATTTGTTGCCACATTGCTCACGTAAAATGTCATCATACAACATTTTGCCACTAACATTTTCGTCTCCAATTTAGCCCAGGATTCATGTGGTGTGCTTATTATGAGGTTGTTTATGGTTACGTGTGTGTATATATATATATATATATATATATATATATATATATATATATATATATATATATATATATATATATATATGTTATATGTAAACGCCGACCTCTGATCAATTGATCGTCACACACGACTAGCGAGTGGCGAACGGAATGAATGAAGTTCGCCTACGACTTTTTTTTTATCGACGTTCTGCTTCTCCGCTGCTGATCGAAATGAGGGCGCGCCGCGACCTTTCAACTTGACCGACTTCCGGATATTCGTCGTCTTTTTGTCCCCTGCCTCCTCCCCTCTTTATCACTCGCTTTGCTCGGTCTAGACTCGGTATTGTCTCCGCTTATTGTGTGCAGACGAATGGTCGCCGCGTGCGAACAAGCAGCTGAGCCTACATGCCTGTGATTCAGTGGATGCCACTGCGCTATTAAGGTGTCTCCATAGGTAGTAAATTTGCAGCATTTCAAGGTGCTTTGTTTATGCTAGTTTCTCAC
This sequence comes from Medauroidea extradentata, assembly GCA_003012365.1. Lineage (NCBI taxonomy): Eukaryota > Metazoa > Arthropoda > Insecta > Phasmatodea > Phasmatidae > Medauroidea > Medauroidea extradentata. Next base: position 91,451 of record PNEQ01037318.1, read on the forward strand.
AATCTAATAAACTTTCTACAGTCAACTTTTTTGAAGCATAGCCAGAACTCGTTATTAGAGTCGAAGTTGCCAAACTGGAATCTCCATACGATTATAATTTTTTTTTGTCAATGTAATATATCATAACGTACTTGTAGAGCTACGATTTTGTCGCGAAAATATGTTTTCAACAGCCAATGCCTTATGTTCACACTCACTTGTCAGGCGTACGGTGTCACAACCAGCGCATGCGTTGAAACAGAGCGTTCAATAGACACTGAGTATTTTAGTATTTGTATTTATTTAAATACGTACAAAATCCAGCACTCGACCGGTTTACAATTTACCTTGTATCCCGTTTACATAACTCAAGACTTAAAAATGTGTATATAAACGACAGTAACTGACCTAGCCTAAAAACAAAATTAGAAAGTATGGTAAAGTTATCTGTCTATAAATAATACTAATGATATAATATGAGTTTTCATTACTGGCATAGATTTACGTACTATGTATCTACTCGCCATATTGCTCATTAATTTAATGGAAATTACGTAATGGGATGTAAATGCAGCACTCTAAAAATAGTTCGTAAATTTTCCACACCGATGTATAGGAATGTTACGCAAGTAGAAATGGTAAAATTATTTCCCATACATCAATGATAGTGTTTTCATGAAACAGTGCAATGCATTGAAATAACGCTTTGTGATAAGCACAAAACATTTTTTCACTGCCCCCCCCCCCCCAATAAAGTTTTTCAGTGACTACAAATAAACATTTAGTGAGTTCCATATTGACAAAACATTTTGTAGCCACTACTATATTGTTTTTTTTTCTCCTGGTGACGTTAGCAGAATGATAGTATGTGTCCAAAGCTGTGTATGGGTAAAAATTTCAATTTATGATCAGTAAATAATTTTACATTGTAAGAAAGTTGTAGAGTGGAAATTCTAAATGATCAAGTTCCAAAATACACTGAATGTTGTTAACTACATCAAAATGAACTCTCAGAGCCTATATTTTGCTGTAAGAGCTAAATCCCTATAATTGTCTTAATAGTTGTTACGCTCGTTGAAAGATTGCATGTCCCAAATGTACGCATTCTCTTACAGCGCTGTTTTTCCCTTCTTCCCTTCGCTACTTGTTCGTGCCTCGTCTAGACCAACCAGGTGGGTGTGTGGGGGTGGTGGGGGGATCACATCGTGAACTGCCTCGTGGCAGTGTCGTCTGGTGCGACCCGCCTCTTTGGCGCCGGCGCCTGTTTGTGACCGCTGCGGGCGCCGCGCGGACCAGTTCCGCGAACCTGCCGCGAATACCTAGTCACGCGACCACAGAATACGTAACACTGCAGAAGCGAATACACCGCGTGTGTGGCGGAGTCTAACCGCAACTATGCCACCAATATTGTTCAGAAGGCGTGGTACGCCAGAAGATAGACTGCGTTTGTGTTATGCGCGAGGGCCGAAATCGAAGGACTAACGGCACCGCTTACCGAGGTAATTAATGCAATATAACCTCTTCGCGCAAGCAGGGCCAGAGCCAGGGGGGGGGGGTAGAGGGTTCTAGCCCCTCCCCCTTTTTAAGCTACAAAAAAAAATTAAAAACAAAATAAAATGTGCTACTCTTACCAGTTGAATATTTAGTGTTTCGTTATGAAAACTGCAAAAATACCTCATCTTCCCCCCTCCATCATTAAAACGGTGGGTAAATCCTTGCTACGGCACTGCACGCAGGCCACTCAATTGTCGAGTTAAAATGATTTTTCTGTGGAGATTGTTAAATAACTAAAAAATGATTTTGCCGCAAAATCACAGTTTAGATACAAATAATATCTTCGCTCTAGGTACTAGTGACTACTGCTGATTGGTAAAATCAGTGATAGAAGTAGGTCGAGTAGTTAAATAAAGCTTTTATTTTCATTGTCTTTTTAGCTGATTATATATCTGTACCTCGGAGGCATAAGACACTATGTCACAAAAATCATATTTTTCAGGAGAGTAGTTTGAAGAGTGTATCAGGCAACCACACTGGCATCTCTGAAAGGCACCGTGTGTAGTTGAACAGTTTTTCTGCACCAGTGATCTTGAAGGTGCCGCTTGACCTAGTTTCCACGCTCGGCGCAGTGTAAAAAGAAAAAGGTTTGTTCAAAAAAATCACGTGCTTGCATGGTGTTTCTATATTACAGTCCGACTACACGTTTCCATTTGTCGTTTATTCCGTAGTCTGGAAAAATAAAAATGACTTAAATGGACGTTTCCAGTCATTTTCAGACGTGCCTTTTTGTGTACAGAAACTTCAGATTTTTCTCTCGGCAAGTGGCGTAGTTATCCTATAGTAAAAATGTTTGAAATAACTATAGCAGCTGCTCCCGCACTGTTCCTGACTTCGACTGAGCTAAGCAGACGCAAGCAGTTGGAATACCTATGCGCTAATAAAAATGTTTTCATTTTTAAATAATTGCTGGGTAAGGGTGTCTGAATAACGAAATTTGCTCTCTTCGTTCGTACTAGGTAGATTTGTTATGATGACTTACTCACGAGAACAACGTTGAAACCAAAATGTGTGTTAAAAATGAGTAAAAGGTTGGAAACCATTGTACCTGTCCCTCTGCATGTGTGCCATAGACATACGTCTTCATTGCTTATGACAACAGTTGAAACCACTGTATGGATGTAAATAAAATGATAAGCAGGACAAAAGTGCTACTATAAGAAATGTATTTGTTTGAATATAACTGTTGCATTTTGCTGCTTACAACGTTGTTCGTGTGAACGATAAGGCTACTCAGGATAAACTGAGCACTGGTTACAATTTTCTGCGAGCCATTATGCCTCCATCTTTGTTATTTTAAATACGAAAACTTCCACGTAACTAAAAGTACTGTAAACATTTCACAACTCTCAAAGCATTACTTCTATTGCCTCAATTAATGCATGTTTTTTATTCTAATAAATGTTGGGCAGTGCTCACTTTAAAATGAACCGTCTATAGTTACATCCACTGATTATTGGTGAAAAGAATTTTGCACTACAGTGTTTCAATAACTTATGTGCATATCTGCAGCTCTGCTTCAGTGATAGGATGTTTTTAACTCTCAGATTCTTAGAGTTCTATGCGAAAATCACATACGTCTAGTTAGTGTTGTAGTAGGCCTAACCTTATTGTTATGGACCCCTGTTTTTTTTTTTTTTTCGCGAAAAGAATTTTATCCCAGTTTGTTTCAGTCTCTTGCGTACACATATGAAATCATGCTTCATGGTTATTGGCAGTGTGTCTATGTGTACCTCATTTGACTGAGCCAATTACAATAACGTTCCTGCAACACCGCACGTCTGTGACTTGCCGGTAGAAACTCGTGAGAGTTAAAATATCCAATCGCTGACCACGAAACAGAACTTCAGCTGTGTACGTAAGGCACCGAGACAAAGTAGGGCAAACTTATTTTCACAAAAAACATGTGTCCCTAGATATTGTCTTTGACACAGCCAAACGAAGGACGTCTCTGCACTAACAAATGCTGACGAAACCACGAAGCAAAACTGCAGGCTCGCGCGTAAGGCGTTGAAACAACTTGGTGCAATTTTATTTTTACCAAATGTCAGTGGCTCTATAGATAGTGCCTCGGCCAAGGTCAAGTGAACAAGAGCGTGCTGTGCTGACTTCAGACTCAGGCATTGTCTTCTCATATTAATGTCTTCTTAATCTCGAAGGCGTTACACGTGTTAATTATTCACAGCGAACACAGATATGTACCCGCGCGCTTGGAAGAACGGGGCTTGACACCACGACGCGCGCGAACAGTGCGTCTCATTCACCAAACGGAACACTCCCTCGTCTTAAGAAAATAAAGACGCGTGTATGCATGAGCGCAGACACACTCCAAATTTGCATAATTTAATATTCGCTATCTTGTCAGACACTCCGTGCAGATTCCATCAGCCAGAAACGTTCTTTGGAAATGAGTCAGCCAAGTTTCAAAAGCCTCAAATCGAGCAGTGATTATAAATTGACTGTTTTTTTTTTCGATCATTTGACATCTAGAGACTAGAAGAGTTCGCTTTTTTCTTCAAGCACATGCTAGAACACGTAGAACTGTAGGTTAGTATTACGTCTGCAACTGAACGGAGTTAATACATAAACAAACCTACCCACAAAGTAATTTATTTTGAGGTAATTAGGACCACGTAACTTCCGTGTAAAGAATTTCGCCCCAGTTTTTTTCAGGGCCTTGCGTGCACACCTGTATCTCTGCTTCAAGGTTATTGGCAGCGTGTCTTTGTAAAGTGACATCTCTCATTTGAATGTGCCAATCACAGTAATGTTACTGGACACAACACGTCTGTGATCTGTAGGTAGAACACCGAGACGCACGAGAGTTGAAACATACAATCATTAGAGACGAAAAATTCGCGTTATTTTCTGACAGCTGACTAGACTCCAAGTGACTATATGTTCGTTCGATGTCTCCCGCTGACCGATATTGTAGTGACTTTTCGCGGAGAATGCTTACATGGTAGAGACACCAATATCTGTAAACACGAAACACACGTAAATGACAACACATAAAAGTTCGTGGCCAATTGAATCGCAGATTATACTCTGTTATGTATAGGAAAGTAAAGTTTAGTCTGCTAACCGATGATAACGCGAATTTTGCACGTCTTTAACAATCATAGACTATGCAACAGAACTGCAGATGTGCACGTAAGGCACTGAAACAAACTGGGACAAAATTCTTTTCACGAAAAGTTGGTGGACCTAGAGATAATCACGCCAACTAGAAGGTGAAGGACCGCAATACGTCTTCAAGCATTAAATTATGATATTTCAAGGGAAAAAATGGTCCAGGAAAAGCGACTTCTATATGGTTTGTATAAATACATTATACTTTGATCTTGAATATCTCTGTTCCAGTGAAATGTGGATTGGTTCCTATTTGCGTACCTCCGTCCAATTGGTCCTTGACCTAACTAACACTCCTCGGAGGACATTGGGGTAGTAATAAAGAAGCAACTAAATGCAGGCTCAATCATAAGTCAATGGTTATTGGCAGCGTGTTGTTGCGCACAAACGTCTTTCATTTGTCAACACCAGTCAGAACAAGGTTACTGCGACACCACACGTCTGTGATTTGTGGGTAGAACCACACCTAAGACGTGTGAGAGTTAAAACATCCCATCACTAAGCATGAAATGATCTTTGGAAGAACTGTGCAACGGGAGTGCACGACTGGATTTAGTTTCTTGGACATACTCCATTGCATGTCCAAGAAACTAGACCCAGACTAAGCATGAAGCAGAGATACAGATGTGCACGTAAGACACTGAAACAAGGTGTTGCAAAATTCTTTTCCCGAAAATCATGGGTCCCTAAATATCAGTAATACATACCCCTTCTGATAAAATAAACAGTTATCAATTAGTTATTTTACTTGCAGTTTATTTTATTAGGTTTTATGGCTCCTCGGAGAGATCGTTAGACGTTAATGTGAAACGGAAGAACGAATGGCCGGAGCCGAGAATCGAACCCGAGTCCTCCGGAACGATAGTCCAACATGTTACCACTACGCCACTTTGCTGGGTTGTTATCTGTAGAGAAAACGTTTTTCCTTCAAAGTAGTATTAAAAAAGAAGGAGTGTGCGAGTGGAGAGGGGGAGGGGGTGAGTTCATCGGCCGCATAGTAAACAGTGGCAGCTGAGTTGTTTGCCGGCAGATTGGCTATGTTTGGCGGGCCGCTCCCACATTAGCGCCACACTCTCAGTGTAAACACGCGGCGGTGCGTGCGAACCTAGGGTGTGTGTTAGGCGTGCGTGTAACACGCGTGATGTCTGCTGCCTTGCTCCTCCTGCCCTTGACACTTTCTGGCAACACTCGGTCACATTTATCTCTTACATATATGCGCCGGCTGATTTACTGGAACGGGCTACAAGTAGTAATGGTGTAGCAATTTTTTTTTTTCAGGTGAGATAGGGGGATTTATTTTTGCTGTGTACTACACATACTGACAGAGAATATTAATCGATTTTGTTTTGCTTGCAATTATAGCAGTTTTGTTTATTAAATAGGCATTAACAGTTAGTTTTGAAATTTTTATTGACGTCCGAAATATAGCCACCTTCCCCTTTGGAGTCACCCGTGACAGACAAGGGAACTGATTTATCACGGGAAAAGTTTACTAATTGTTAGGCTTCAGTATAAAATGTGTATTATAGTCTGTTCACTTTAAGATGAGCACTTCATAACACCTATTATACCCAAAAGCTGTATTTTATTGGAGCCAAAGATTTTAAGTTTTGAGAGTTGTGAAACGCTTATAGAGGTTTTTAATTTCAGGGTAGTTTTCATCTTAAAATAGTAAATATGATTGCAGAATGGCTGAAAGGAAACTGTAAGCAGTGCTCACTTGATCGTGAACAGTCAATACTGACGTTAGCCTTTCGTATATTGGCTTGTCCCCATCTGACTGGGCGAGTAATAACTCTGGTGTGTTGCTACTGAATATTTGTGCTTCGTCATGACTAGAGCCCGGTAGTTTTTGCGAAAAGATTTTTGCCCCACTTTGTTTCAGTGCCTTACGTGCACACATGCAGTTAAACTTCACGGCTATTGACATAGTGTTTTTGTGCAGAGTCGTTATTCATTTGCCTGTGCCAATCAGTACACGGATAACTGTCAAACATCACGTCTGTGATTTGCTGGTCTAACCGCAAAACGCTGGGTGTTACGGCATCCAATCAATGGCCACAAAGCCGAGATGCAGGTGCGCACTTAAGGCCCATGAAACAAAGTGCTGGAAAAATTTTTTCGCGAAATTTTCTATCCCTAGTCATGACAACTACATTACAATCCCCCAGTAATACCAGGCTCAGGCCGCTGCACTGTTTTGTAAAATACGGTGGCAAGAAAGAGTCACGCGATTTTTTCACTATCTGTAAGTATGTTGTATTATTATCAACCTCGACGGACAATACTGCCGCACACCTGTCTGCGTGGCATGGACGTAATGTATGACATAATCAACGATAAGGCCTATATGTGTTCAACTGTAGTTAAGTCTGGAGAGCGAGTTAGCCACGACACTTCTCGTTCAGAATATCGTCCACAAACCCGGCTCTGTGTTGACTAAAGCCCATTACACTCTATCCACAATTCAGTATAGAATTCCGTACCTAATTCTGTGCAAGTAGCACTGCGCTAGTGTGTATCGCAACTACGCTGGTTCCAGACAGAATTCCTTACTTAATTTCACAGATGGAGCCCGTCCTATTTTTCATCGTAGTGTATGTTGATGCGCATGCGCTATACACAGGACTCAGCCACCATGCATGCGACGTACGCAAGTAGAGTTGCCAATATGCTTCGAATACTAGATAGACTAACTTATTTGACAACTACGTACATTCACTTATTTTATAACTACGTGCAAGTATTGTTATGAAATAAGTTCCCGCAATTGTACTTTTGTAATTTATGGAACATATCAACCATCGTCACAAATATATTTTTCTCCTTAATGCACCGAAACATAGAAGTAAACAGTGATAGTGTGTACACAAGACAGACGTTTTATTACAGAATTATGTTATGAAATCTCAATCGTCGTTTATTAACAGAATTAAGTAATGTATTGAGGATTGTGTACCGGGCTTAGTATTATTAAAGCCATTGAACGGAACGAATCACCAATGGCACTAGCACAAAGCAGGACTAGCACGGTACACCCATAATTCGTTTTGTCTTGATCCCTTCATTAATTTTGACAGAACCCTTGGTTATTTTGACCAGTGCATGTGTTTCATATTACTAACAACATTTATAAAGCACTCTTACTGAACGTTAATTAGGACAACCATTCCTTTATCAAAAACGAGCTTATCCTTCTGCACCTAAGATCAATCTCAGAGTAAATTTAAAACATGAATTTTGAGCTTTAGTCAAATCATCTAATTAGTTATGTCCTACACCCAAATGAATTTCCACAGATGTTGTAATTATTGTGACCAGCGTGTATAAATAGATGACATTGTGCGTTCTACGTGGTCGTAGGTGCACGTTGTGTGCACTTGAAGTTAAGGCTTGACCTTGAGGGGCGATTGAGATATCTCTTATCACATTACCTGCTGGATGATGTGCTTGCGTGCGTGTGTGGGTGGGTGAAACAGCAAACAAGACGAAGGTGGTGGGAAGGAGAGGAGGCAGTTATCTCCTGTCAAGGTCATGTCGGAGAGCGATGCAGCTTCTGCATCACTAGAGCCCGCAACGACCCTTCGTCAAGTATTAAATTGCCACCTTAAATGTGTCTTTTTTTTTTTTTAACTTTCTTGATATTATCTCTTTAATTTTAATTTTAATTTGTCACTGACTATCGCCACTTTTTCGACAGAAGTTATTTATTTTTCTAAAAAAAAAAGCGGTCCCTGATCCTGGTAAGGGGGGGGGGGATTTAAACTTCAGCCCTCCTTTTAAGGTATGGGCGTGTATAATACATATTTACCTTTATAACTACGTCATAAAATATAGGACCACCAATAAATGTCTCATAGAAGCGAGCGTATGAGATTTCGGCGTCAGAGATTATTCTGTAGAAATATGTTTTTCTAAAGGTAAAAAATTGCTCAGGAAGTTGGCAAAAAATTGCCCAGGATTGGTTATGTTTTATTTTGCTAATTGGATTCAAGAAACCTAATATTTTAAATTGATAAAATTTTAGCAATGAATTATGTACCATGCCTAGAGAAAAGACACTGCGAAATCGCGAAAATATTTGAAGTCAACGTACTGGCTAACAAACTGAAGAGTCTATATCCTTATATTACTTGATGATGCAATGTTTGGAACGCGTGAACAGTTTTGGGACAAAGCACACACACTTTCTTTGTTAAAGCTGTAAAGTTGAACTGCGTCTGTCGAATAGAGAAACAGTGCCTCATAAACGGTAGCCAATATCGACACAATACATCACGTTGGAGCCTATTAAAAAAGTCAACTTTCCCCGCGATTTTCCAATGTCTCAGCCTCTGCGCCGAAAAATTTTACAACAGTTCCAAACACTATTCAACTTTTACACTTAACGTTAATAGTAATTTTCCGTAAATAAAAAAATTTTCCGTTTCAATAATCAGTCAGGTAGGGCTGCCGTTGCCAAGAGCTGTACAGGGTTGTGCGCTGGTTGACTCTACAGCCACTGACACACTGATGTGCAAGTGCCCCTCACTACTGAGTGTTCACAAAATATCTAGTAGCCGGCAAATATTGCATGGTCGTTGGTCTACGGCGCGTTCGTCAATAGTGTACAGTTCCGACTATCTGCAGCCCCACCTGGCAACAACCCACGAGCCGCCACTGTGCATGTCAAAGTAGAGATCTAACTATTACCGCTACTTACGGCTGAAATAATTTTGAGTGAAAGTAAATGTGTTATGCTACAGAATGACAACTTTGTTATTCTACGTATTTCTTTTACATAGATACTCAAGACATGCAAAAATTTAGATGTATTCAAGAATTTTTTTAATAGAAACAATTTTTACGTGAAATTACAAAGGTGTCATTCTGTAGTTTAATACACTTGCTTTCACTGTAAATTATTTCATTAGTATAATTTGAACGGTTTTTACTTTGGGTAAGTTGCGAAAACAGTCAAATCGTTACTTTGAAATGCCCATGTACAAAAACTGTGGAGCCAAAAAAATACTTATTTGAGGGAAATTACTATTAATTTAATGTGTAAAACAGTGTTAGGTACAGTTATAAAATTACGAATTTTTCGGTGCAGAGCAGTCTAAAATTGGAAGAAGCACTTCTGGGTTGAAGTTGTAATTGTTAAGGTTAGTTAAATCAGGGACAGGTTTGGTGGTAGGTCCGCCGAGACGGGGGGAGGGGGTGAACTCCCAGTTCGTGGGACGCTTGATTCAATGAACGGCGGCCACTAGGTCTGTGTGCCCGGGTGAGATTGTTGGGTTATCTGAAGGGGGGGGGAGGGGGTAGCCCTCCCTACATCCTCGTGTGACGTCCACAATAAGTGCAGCGCTGGACCACAGCCTTCAGGCGCCGGCATCATCATCCATTCTCCAGCTTTACTTGCTGCAGTGGAGGGCGATGGTTGTTGGCTTTTGAGAGGAGGGGAGGGTTGATGTGGAGTGCACTGACCCGGAGTGGTGTGACGTCATCGGCCGCCTCAGCGGGTTGGTCGGGCCACGGCGCTGGGGTCACTCACTCTCCCCTCTTGCCCCTTCCCGAACCAGTACTCCATTCCAGCAGCTGATTCACTCAGGCCGCGCTGTGTCCACAGCCTCCCCAAGAAAAAAAAACCTTCTATGGCCGGGGGGAGATACAACCTTGAACCTACTCCGCACGACGGAGCCAATGGAATGAAATGAAAGTGACGTTCGTCTGCCGAAAATTCAAGCAGCGTCACTAGGCCTTGCTGACTAGCTACACCGCGAATTTTAAGAGCCGGTTCTATTGCGCTCTACCATGACTCTGAAGCACAAATATAGGTGGTTTCGGATAAAGTGGGCACTTTTGTAAACCTAGTTACTTTTTTCCTTTTAGTTAATGTATTGTTTTCTGCCGCTTTTTAATATAAACCAATCACCCTAAGGAACAATTAAAGTCTTTAGATTACACCGTTCCCAAGAGTTAACGTATAAGGACACAATAAATATAATTTTTATTATTACTCTAGACAAGATGGTCTTCAAAAGTTCTCACTTTATCGTTAAATACCTATAGACATTTTCTTATGTTTGTAGCTTTACTTTTATTTTCACCAAAATTTATTTACGAATAAAATTGTCTCCCGTTCAATACACTTAATATCCAGGCATTTAAAACAAACTATGTAAGGTTTGAACTTACCTTTAAAAGATTCGTACCTCTGCTTTTACAACCTTAAAAAATTTAGGATTGTGGCGTTTAAACCTTGACAAAGCAAAGAAAATTGTTGTTTTATATAAATCATAGCTAACCAGGATTGTTTTACATAAATGAGAGTGAAACATTATCTCGTCTGTGCTCGTCCTTTCAACCAGGGTAACTCCTAAAAGTGATATGTTCATGCCTCGCCGCATTTTAAGGTGGTCGCCTACCTGCGCGATAGAGGCTCAGAGAAGTGACGGAGCTAAAAGGGCGACCTTGAAATGCGTTTGTCGCATCGCCACAACGAACTAAGAGCTGAGTTAGCGTGCAAGATTACCGCCGATATATTTTTACTATGAAACTTGAAGCGGTGACCATATACCTATATTTGTGGAAAGTCTGAAGCAAAGTTCAGGACACGGTTCTATCTGAGTTTCGTATACATCAGGTTAGTACATTTTGTAAGTCGGCTGTCTTTAAAGGTCGTTTTTAGCTGTGTTGGGCGGCTTCGAACAGTGTTTTCAATGAGCATAATGTCTTAATGGCATTCCGTCCTGTGTCGAAATGTGTGTTTTCATTTCGTACATTGCCACACTGGGTACATGTGAATATTTGCGTAAAAAGAACGTGTTTATGAACACACTGCAACGAATTTGAAGCGCGTGATAGGCGGCGCTCTTATCGAATCTTCTGTGTTTTTCTCGCAACCAATGTGTGAAAATTGTAAAAGGACAATCCATGACGCCGGAGTTTCATATATTTGAATGCGATGCTAGGGAAGTGCATCAGCCTGCAAAATATTTGCTAGAAGATGGCAAAACATATTGTCTAAGATTGCTTTTTTTTTCAATATTGATTAGCCAAAATTTGGAGGCATGATTAAACTTTTTTTACTTCGTTTGTAAAGTCATTGTTTGCGTGTATATCCATATCTCCGTTAATAACTTCTGGGAACAAGTTTTTTTTTTTTTTTTTTTTTTTTTCAGAAAAGATAAAACACTATTATCTACGGACGCGTTGTTCAACTTAAGGCTTACATCAAATGTCTTTTAAGATAATAAAGTAGTGAAAATGGCTCAAATGGAATTTTTAGGACTTCGGAGCTTAAGAGTAAAGTATATCCAGTCATCTGTGGAATATTTTGGCTTTCGGGAATGCAGTAATATCATTAGTTACACATCTAATTTGAGGCCATGCTCTCCTGTTTGTACTGTTTTTGCGATCGTGTCCTGGAGTCGATCGTGCTATAAAGGCGCCGTCTACCCGCGCGTGAGAGGCTCAAAAGCGACGGAGCTGTAAGGTCGACCTGGAAGCGCGCATCAAATGCCGCGTCGCCTCAACGAGCCAAGCGCTGAACTAGCGTGCAAGGTTCCCGCCGAACTGTTTTTACTATGGGACTTTAAGCGGTGACCATATAATTTTATCTTACGCGACGAAAGGGAAAGAGTCGCTCTACAGGTCTATAATATTCAGAATATCGTGAAAATGATTACTCTTACATAAAAATCAGCGTCAAAAGTCCCGATTCGGTCACTTTCACACTCTAAAAAATACTTGTTAGGAACGATGACAGTTAATTGCAAAATTATATACCTGTACTAAGATCCTTAAATGCTTTTCGTAGCCTAACCGCGTGACAACATGTTGAATGGTTTTCGAATGAAATCAGGATTGTTAAAGGTCTGCGCGCCTCTTCACGATTCTAGTAGACGGCGCCCTTAAGGCCTACTGTTGCTCGCTTCACACTTTCCTCGTCGCCTCTATGCGCTAAGAGCTCAACTGACGTCTGTCGCATCTTCGATGATTACTCTTAAGATTGTTCAAGAGGGCAGAAATCATAATTTGATACGTGCATGAAATAGTGTTACTTCTGTAGATGTTGCTTGGGAGTAGGCCTACATTTTCCTTTTTACATAAAAATTTAACTCAGCTAGTTTTCTCATAATGACACTTTAGAGTCAAAATGTGCATGTTTTTACTTCATACACACAGCGAAAAACCAATGCATGTACATAACAAAATTAAATAATTCACGTTTGAACTATATGTCATGTGCTACGGCTTGAAGTAGGTATAGGTAAAAACACGTTGCAAAATATTTTTGTATTTAGAAAAAATTTTCAGAAATTTTTAAATTTGTTGCGAATTTTAGCAAATATTTAATTTCAAAACTGTTTTGTAATGTTTTTTTTATATAAATGTAAGCTCTAACCCATGGCATGTAGTTCCGGTGTGAAATTTCATTATGTTTGTTGGTTTTGGCGGTGGATAAAAAAATTAACCCATGTAAGTATTGACTTTGAAATATCGTTATCGGAAAACGGGGTGATCTAAATTAATTTTCGTAAGAGAAAAATATTCTTCCAGGTAACGTATACAAAACTAACACTATTTAGTACAAACATATAATTATGATTTTTCCCCACTTGGACGCCCTTATTTAGGCACCGCCTGACGCGCTTCAAATACGTAGCAATGCGCGGAAATTTAATTTTACGAAAATATTTGATATGTGCCCACTGTGCCGATGTACGAAAAGAAAACACACACGTCGGACAAGGACAGAATGTCACCACCACGCTCATTAAACACTGTTTCGAAGTCCGCCAACATAGGCAAAAACGGCCATCTCAGACTGTTGTACTTCAAAATGCACTAACAGAATATATGCCAAACTCAGGTATAAACGTGCACTGAACTTTGCTACCGACTTTCCACCAATAAAATTACATTGTCACTGCTTATTGTCCTAAAGGAAAAATTAGATCGGCGGGAATCCATCACGCTAGTTCAGCGCTTGTCTCGTTGAGGCGACGCGGCATTTGATGCGCGCTTCAAGGTCGACCTTATGTCTCCGTTGTTTCTGAGCCTCTCACGCGCGGGTAGGCGGCGCCCTTAAATTCTGGATTGTTCGCAGAATTTACCAAGTGTGTGAAACACTGCTAGTTTATCCAGTACTGCTGACTAGGCGTGCTTGTCTGAGAAACATCTGTTTATCACGGAGATCTCTGTGGTGAGTATCTCGTCGCGGTATCTCTGCGATATGCGATAACTTATCTGCACGCGAGAGAGAGCGGGAACATGCGATACGATCCAAGTGCGACCTCATTGGACAGAGTGAGCAGGCTGTGTAAGTGGCGTTGATAAGCGAACTTGAGGGTGAGATTGTTTGGTACAGTAAGTGACGTTACTATTTGATTGGTCCTCGCAGGCGAGTAATGGCGAGGGCTATTCACGGCCACGTGAACAATTTTTAGGGCCACGAACTTTTTCACGAAAATAATTTTACCCCAGTTTGTTTCAGTGCATAATGTGCAAATCTGCAGCTCTGCCTCATGGTTATTGGCAGTATGTCTTTGTGAAGTGTGACGTATTTAATTTGACTGTCCCAGGCAGAGCAAGGTTACTGCAACAACACACATCAGAGATTGTCGGGTAGAACCCCAAGACTCATAAGAGTTCAAACATCCAATCACTGACTATATGAAGCACAAATGCAGATTTGCACCTAAGGCCCTAAATTCACGATGCCCAAAACCGTAACAGTTTTCATACCATTCTCTGATTTAGTAACCCTTTTCTCTGTGGTAACAGAAACTGGGTATGATATCTGCTACTTTTTGGGCATCGTGTATTTGGAGCCTTAGGCACTGAAACGAAGTGAAGCAAAATTTTTTCGCGAAAATTTCGTGGCCCTAGCAATTTTGAATATGTGGTTAATTTCTGTAGTTTTAACCAATTAATAGACACTGAAGCATCGCGGGAAAAATTGACTGTTTGATAGGTTTCAACTTGCACTTAAGGTTTTGAACTACACTTCCTGCCTTCATCAGGCCCAGTTATAAGTGAACATATTTACCACATAACATGTGTGATTTGTTCCAAAACAGTTTTCAAGTGTCGAAAATTATATCAGCCATTAGTAGTAGGATAAATATACTACAATTTATTGTAGCTTATGTTCACTTTAAATATTTTCGCGTTTTGCCAGTTTGTTTACCAATTCGTAGGGATGTTGATTTATCGCAGGACAATTTGACTGTCTGCTATATTTTAAAGATACATGTGTTTGCCTTTTGTTTTATTTCGTCATCGGTGCGTTCACACTTGACTGGTGTTTAAATAACGCTGTTGTGCCACCAATGAACGAGTGTGTTTCATCTATAAACAGCTAAACCGTGTCAGATAACCTTTATCCAATTATAAGAGACCGGCATAATTCGCGGGTTCACTAACCTGTAGGCTAGCCTTCAAGAATATCTGAGTGCTCAAGTAGGCAACAGCTGCTCGTTGACACAGAAATACCACGTGACTAGGCTTGCATAAAGATGCTTATTTATAATTGGTAGACATTGTGGAATGTAGTGAGAATATTTTCTGTCAGAGTATTCTCCAAATCAGTGAAGCATCCTGCACCTTGCATGATTGGACGATGGTCATGCGGCACGATCGAGCAGTTAACAGACGAATAGCAGACGTTCAGTAGAAGCGCACCAGAATTATCATTGGCCCAGTCAAATAGGGACTCACACGCAACAAAGTAAAGCGTCATAAATTAATAGCGTACATTAAACTGAAGCATAGCAAACTGTCAACTCTTCTCACGATAAATCACCATCCCTAGAGATGGTGGTTTATCGCGGGGAAACTTGACAGTTTAAAAGTGTTAACTAATCATTAGGGCCCGGTAGTTTTCGCGAAAAGATTTTTGCATCACTTTGTTTCAGTGCCTTACGTGCGCACCTGCATCTCTGCTTTGTGGTCAGTGATTGGATGCCTTAACACCCAGCGTGTGGAGGTTAAACCCGCAAATCACAGATGTGTTGAGTCACAGTTAACCGCGTACTGATTGGCATAGTCAAATGAATAATGACTCT
>PNEQ01037319.1:0-106916 GCA_003012365.1 Medauroidea extradentata
TAAAATGTAGCTAAATACATTTGTCACAACATTTGTTTAGACTATTTTTTGAATACGGCCCAAACTTCTTTTAAATTAGTGTCGTAACGTGATCGTAAACTAAAATAAAATGATTAATCGATTTTCTGCTGCAGATATTTATACTATAACAGCATTTATTTTTAAATAACTATACACTTTCTGATTCAACTACTCAAGAGAAACAAAATAAAGTTTACAGAACATAAAAATGTTTACTAGAAAAAAAGTTACACCAACTGAAAGCCAAAGTGGTCGTATAGCTGACCCGCCATTTTTGAACGCCACTTTGAGACGGAAAGCTACCGATTTTGATGTCCGCGTCTCGATATTCGTAATCAGCGGTATCAAATTAACAAAATATGCAAGTCTTAGCTTTATGTTCGAGTTGAGCCCATTTTCCTGAAAAGTGGGGTCTGGCACATAGACTAACCAGCTCATAGGACTCCAAACAGCTGCAGGCTCTTCTATAACGTCCCCAATTGACCAGCAGTATCATAGCCTGCCGCGGATAATGCTCGTGGCCAATGGAATCACAGATTGTCATTAGTTGTAGAGATACGCGAAACCTTGTCTGTAATCAAATAACAACGTGGAATTTACACGTCCCTACCAATGACCTTCTGTTGTGGTGCAACAGAACATATTCATTACGACGGGAAAATATTCGCGAGTTCACTGACCTCTAGGATAGCCTCCAAGAAAAAACGTGTACGGAAGTAGACAGCAGATGTTCACTGACTGATCGCTGGCGCAATGGTACCAACGTGACTATACCTGCAGTTAGTTGCTATTTAATAACTGGCTCAGCGCCTTCCATGAGATGTCAGATAAGTCAAGGTCCAACTGTGAATGTGGCACGAACTCACATTTGTTTGAATTGTAGCTTGTGTCCTAAAGAAGAAAACACGAATATTTCAGGTCTATTCATATTCATCACACATCCCAGACTTTTGATGACATTAATTTCTTTTCAGTCAACTTGGTGTAGCTACTAATTAACTCTAGTGTAACCACTCTACACAAAAATTGTTTCTTTATATAGCATGTGACTTTATACATGTACAATTACAATTTACATGCACGATGTGGCAACATAGCACTGTAGTTAGTCCACTCTTACGCTTTACAGATATATTACTTATCTTGCTACTATTGTTCTGACCTGTATATTATGGGTGCGGGTTAACATCCCTAGCAGTCCAAACATGATTCTATAATACCTGGACATGGAGCGTCGTATGTTTAACCACAAACGTTTTCGTCTCCAATATAACCCAGTATTCGCGCGGTGTGCTTATTATGCATTTGTTTCTTGACAATCACTATATTTGGGTCACTGGGTAAATTGAACTAGGTAGTTGTACCGCTAGGGACCACGATGGTCGCGGGGTAAGACCTCTCGCCACTCACATAGGCACTCCGGGTTCGAACCCCGGCTGGTTTGGTCCTGGATTTTTCGCCGTTGGCGGGCAAGTTTTCTCGGGGAAATTCTGTTTCCCCCCACCTCTCTCTGCACCACACACATCTCACCTCACCTCATCCATTCTTCGGGCCGGACGGGTGACAGGCATGTCTCGCTAGTCAAGCAGACGGCCCAAACTTCACCCCGGCCTTCTCTCTTACACAATGTGACCCTGCCAGAAGGCGAGAACATGTAATGGAATTTAATTTTCAGTTGTACTGCTACGTCTAGTTTACCAACGGGCACACGCTGAATGTCATAACAAATCTGAAACGATTGACTGGAGTGGTTTATCTGCGACTGCTGATGCTCGAATACAAGCGATACGCGCTAATAAAACGTTAGGGATATTCTTTTCTACTTTATTCGATATGTTTCGAATAACTCTACAAACGTTGTAATTAGGACCCACGTGCATATTCATATTGCTCCAAATTATGTAAGGAACATGTCCTATTTGCAACATTTTACTCCTCGTGATTCACTCTGTATATTGTATATATTTCACGGTTGTGCATTAACTACATGACACTCAATTAGTTTAGTCATTAATTCGTTACAATTTTTAATTGTTACTGGCAATGAAAATTATTTTAACTGTATCATTATTTTATTTCGTAAAAGTACGTTGTTTAAACGAAAAGAAAAAGTTTCAAATGACTCAGTCTAAGGAATATATGTATGTATCACATTACTGGCGTCTAAAATTTTAAGCTATGGATATCTTACAAGCTGATATTAAAAAAAAAACTATGAAAGGAACGACTACGTTTCTTAATGGGTCCTAAATCATCATTAATGTCTCCAAAACTGCTTTTTACGTAGATGTAACTAACCAACGTACGGTATTTACAAATCGATTTAAACATTCTGGTAAACGTATATTACTTTTTTCTCTTCATGTCACATTCAGAATCAATGGAACAGAATTAAAAATGTACTTATAAGCCGTTACAATTGGTTAATTTTCTATAAAATTATTACTGCAAGATAACAAAAATATTTGCTAATTTACGTACGTCGATTTTTTAGTTATTTCTTGGTGGATCTCGCTACCTGTCTGTGTCTAAAATCCAGTTACTGATATCTGAATTTTAATTGTTTTCTCTTATAAGCATATATCATTATACAATTCACGTTCAGTTCGCGCGCAGTACTACAGAAGGTTAACTGGTCGGAAAGGCAAGCATAGGACAGAAAATAAAATGGCGAGTTCCTGGGTAGTCTACATGAAAGTAGGTCCCAAGGGGCAGGGGGTGTGAAAAGGGCTGGAGAGAGAAGGGATAGAGGAAGGCGAGCGGTGCGACCGAGATGTGGGTGGTACCACTAAGAACTTAATTACGGATGCCGTTAATTTCGTTATTGAAGGCGAAGAGCAATGTCAAACTCTGTTGGTCAGCTAAATTCGATAACTGAACTTCACGCTTCGTACTTAAAATATCATCTTTTCTCTCAGGTTTTAATGACGTACCTGTGTTCACTCTGTGTTCAAGAATGTTAGTTTGACCTAGTTTACAATCAAAAGCACCTTAGCAGTAGCGTGCGTTCTATAACGAGCACAGCTTATCGAAAAATTTCATACACATGAGCCTACCATACAGAGTGAGGTGGAACAGTGGTAAAACACTCGCCTCGCGTTCGGGAATACCCGGGTTCGAGCCCCGGCTCCGGCCATCCTGATCTCGGTTTTCCAGGTTTTTCCGAAATCACTCCAGGCGAATGCCGGGATGGTTCCATAGAACATGCCCTGGCCGACTCCTACTCCCTTTCCCTCCGTGTTCCTGCACTATGGCCTTGTGCTGTTCGAGCTCACGTAAAAAGTCAAAGTAAATTAATAACACAAAGTAATACGCAGGGAAAAGGTAGCTAAGCTACTAACTACCTTTTTATCAATAATATATCATGCACAAGTATTTACAAGGCGATACTTGTAGGTAGAACATATATACACAAAATAAGAAACGCGTGTATTAGTAGTTTTGTGTGCATGTTCGACCTACAAGAACCGCCCTGTAAGTACTTGTGCATAATATATAATTAATATTTTAAGGTAGAAACATCCTCCCCTGTTTACACTTTTTTTTCGCGGTGGTTATAATTTAAGCCTAAATGAGAGCAGACACCAAAAGTCTGTTTGGCAGTTCTTTTTTGCAACGGTTTCCATCATGTTGAATGATTTTTCTAGATGATATACTATGGTTTTAAGTTATTGTGTAGTTAAGGAAATTTTTGTTAATTGACTTATTATTCGAAATCATATAGTTTCTTGTCTTGAATGGAAATTATCTATCAAGGCTAAAATTTTTTTAGAACAAAACTGCCGAACAGGTCTGTGATATCTGGTTTCGTTTCAGCTTAAGAATCCATTATCGCAAAACAGCAGAAAAAGGGTAGTATAGTCTTAAATAAAAAAAACATTATTTATTTAATAAGGTACGTTCATTACTAGGCCACTTATTGTCAAGTTCTTAAAAAATTACTTTTCTTATTTCAAAAAATTTCTAATCTTCTTACTTATTTTCATTACATATTTTAAACTGTTTTTTTTTACCTAATTGTATCGACCAAATTTGTATTACAATATTTGAAAATATATTTTGTAATGTTGTGTTTGTTTTAATTACAGATTAAGGCCAAATAATTGGAGATATACAATGTTAAAGAAACTTGCTAAAATACTTTTTTCTTTTATTTTTGAGGAAATAAGTTGCATTGAATAAAACAATTCTTGAACGTAAATTTAAATTGTGGAATTGCCCACATGAATATTGTCTACAAGTATTATTTCCTTGCATTTGAATTCATGGTGGTTGCATCCTATATTCATTAGTAATATTGTCTAGGGTGGTTTATTTACGTTTGGTCGAGGTGTAAAAATAGGGCGGTTGAGATGTTTCGAATTAAGACCATGATCATATTTCTACTACTTTTACGGTAATTAATATTTATTCCTTAACGAAAGCAGATATTGAAAAAACTGTTGCACAGTTTTGTTAACCACATGTGGTCTAATTTGTTCTAGATAAATAATTATATAGATTTGGCTAACTAGTTAATAAAAAAGAATTTTGAAAATGGCGTAATTACTGTAGGGACTGAAAAATTTCGCGAATTCAACGACCTGTAGGCTAGAATCTATTATACTATGTTTACTCAAGCCCCGTCTAGTCGGTCATTACCTGTTGTTCCAGTGAGTAGCAGCTGGTGGACAAATGATCGGGGATTGAGTATTCATAGTACAATGGATTCTAGCCTGCATGTTATTGAATTCGCGAAATTTTCCAGTCCCTAGTAATTAGCTGAAAACTATTATGAATTTTTTCTTGAAAAAACAATTTCTATCGAAAATGTGGTAAAATATTTTTGACATCTGTTCTTGTGTAGGATTTAAAAATAACCATCGTAACATCAATAGAAACGACGGTCCATTGCCTTAAAGAAAGAAAGTAAAAGGAGGGGAGGGGGGAAAAAAGCTGATGTTAGGTCACCATCAGTGCTTGTCATTGTATGACGGGCTAGACGATTATCAGAAAGAACGCGCTTACAGATAATTTTTGATTACCTAAAACTTCTCTCTGGCCTCCGTACTAATTGTTTCGTCTGATTACAGAGTCCGGCAAGTTTATCGGTAATCGAGACAGATCGGTGTTTCTGTAGGACCGAATAATTTGCGCGACTCTGCATACATACCTTGTGAATTACCTACGATTTTGGAATCGGAAACGTTTTCCGAATTGGTCGTCTCGTATGCAAACCTACAATTTGCCATATACTGAGAGAAAATTAAACCCGAGCAGGCAGTACAGTCCATGGCAACTAAAAACACATGTGGAACGTAACAAGGTATTGTTTGACATGTTTTGCATACGTTAAGCGTGTGTCTCCCCGGTTTTTATTTTAAGTAGGCGGGATATTGTATTTAAAAGTAAAAATACATTATCGTTAATTTTCACAAAATAAAATCATCAACTTTAATTGATCGTTGTTCTTTTATCACAGAATCACTGTTTACTGAAAGGTATCTGTGTTGCTAACACTTATTAATCCAACGTAACCCCGGATTTGCATGCGTAATCAAATTAAGGTGACCGTCTGAGTGGACGTAATTTGAGTGTGCGAGGTCTACATGTTCGGAAGCACTATGGGCGACACAGCACACGCCCTACACCTCAGCATAGCCTCTAGACGCAAGTAATTGAACTGGCATTATTGTCTTTTCACATATAGTTCACTTCTAAGTAGTTTTGACGTCATTTAATAGGGTAATATAAAACATAGATGTTCGTTGCAAGTACCGATGTCTTTGTAATGAGACTGCACCAAAGTGTCAATACCTATAGAAGACCGAAAAATAATCATTTTTCGTCATTTACGGCCAGGAGAAAACGAACTCGAATATTATTGTAGATCCTATGAAGTGGATATTCCCATGTACAACATTACATAAATGCCATTACTAAGCAGAGATTATTCATACATGTTGAAAAGTATTGGAAGAAATTTCTATCTGCCGAAGATCTGCAAACTGCTCAGCGGCCTGGGCAGGTGGCAATCATTGTCGCCGTGGCAATTGGGCAACAAATAACTATTTGCCTTTACTCACACACTGTTTCTGCTAATACAGAAGTGATACACACAGTGGGAGAAACTTGGCGTAACCACAGAAGACTAAATAGTAATACAGATGCGAAATAACTTGGCGGCTCGTTTGGTTTTGGCGGACTCCGCCGCTTATTGGCTGCCACAGACTGTTGATGCCAGCCCCGTGTCTGTTTGGTTCATGTATGTTACGGCACGTTTCCTATCGGCCTGGTTGCCGAGCCGATTATCCGAGCAGCTGCCGCACGCTGATTGGCAGTAGGTGTTTACGCCATGTTGCTGGCCAGGGAAGACATTTTTCTGGCGTGTGTGACTGAGTTCGCTGGCCTACCGGCTATTGCACTTCTGTATTCCTAAATATCTTGTGGCGTAACCGATGAAAAATCAAGGGAGAAACTATTCATAAACTGATGTGAGCTCTTCTATACGGCTTATCGTTTTTTCCTTTGTAATTTACTGTGAATCTGAACTGCGCGTAGCTTCGTTAAACTTTACCTCAACCAACATGTAATTGTTCGATTTCTTGCTAATTTAATAAGAAAAAGTGCCTTTTAAGGGGACCATCTCACATTTAATAATTTTGAACGCTACAGACATAATTAATTGTTGGATGGTGCAGAGTTTGCTGTTATTTGTTCTTTACGGTATCCAACTACCATCCCAGTCTATATCAGCCACTGTAACGCAATTATATATCTGACCTCACATAACGTATGCAAAAGTTACCATGTAGCTTGCTTGTGAGTGGTCGCAACAGGTTAGACTCCCCATGTTCCTCCGCGGCGAATGGTTACTTTCCTGCTGAGTGCGCGGGCCCGTGGTTGGCGCAATTGTTAGAGTACTCGCCTCCCATCAAGGCGATCCGGGTTCGATTCCCGGCGGGGTCGGTCCCTGGGTTCTTGATGTGAAAATCGTGCCGGATGATGCCACTGGTCGGTGGGTTTTCCCTAGGATCTCCCGCTTCCCCTACCCCTTCATTCCGGCACTGCTCCATACTCGCATCATGTCACCTCTCACCAGCGTTTTAGTTGTTAAGTGCTGACTAAAATCTCTTCACTTCGCTTCTTGCTGAGTGCGTCAAGTGTTTACATTAGTGAACAAGAGTTAGCATTCTTCGCAACAGTCCGCCACCAACTACCGGAGTACATGGTAACAAATATCTTGCTACAATACTACAATAACGTGTTCCTCGCAATCATGGTGGTAACATAACCAAAGCGTTTTTTAATATACCACATTTCACATAGCTATACCTTTATTATGTTAAGTTACTACACAGTAAAAATACAATTGTACATTTACAAGGAAATACTTGTAACGTAATATCAGAACATTATCAGTCAGACAATAAAAGTAAGATGTCAGAAAATTTTTAAAGTGGTTACAAATATCGTAACAACTTCGGGAACTAGTAAAATAATGCTAATGAGCAGATTTTTCGAATTGAAACAGAATGAACCTAGGAGACCGTTCACATTTTACAAAACATTTCGTACTTTAACAATTTTTTTTTTTTTGGAAACTAGTTTCCAAAAAAAAAAATGTTCGTAACACTACAAGCAATTATTGTAAAATGAACCAGATATTAGCTGTAAATATACAAAATTTGTTTGTAGATTTACAAAAATGTTTGTAAATATACAAAGAAATTTGTAAATGTACAATTTTTTTTGTAAATTTTACAAAATATTTTCGTAGTGTTACAAAAAACTTTTTTGGAAACAGGTTTCCAAACAAAATTTTTTTTACTGTGTAGTGTTGTGTTGTCGAAATCTTTGTTAAAGTCAGTAATTAGGCCTAGACTGAAAATATCCAACCATCTAATGAGGAAGAGAAAAGAGTTCAATACTTAATGCATAGACGCTTCCAACCATTCCAAAACAGCAGCAAATGAAGCATGAATACCACACAATATAAACTGTATGTATATATATATATATATATAAATATATATATATATATATATATATATATATATATATATATATATATATATATATATATATATATATATATATATATATATATATATATATATATATATATATATATATACTACTAAACTACTTTCCATAAATCATCTGCTGTACATATTTACTTACAATACTGCGGTTAAGCTGCAAATGAGGACAAAATGATTGTTTTCTTCAACTCAGACGTTGGATATAAATATACTGCATAAGAGGAGTCACGTACAATAAATAGAGCCACGATTTTATGGCGAAAAGAAATTTGCATCATGTGGTTTCAGTGGCTTATGTGCACACGTGTAGCTCTGCTTCATGGTCAGTGATTGGACGGTTTAACTCTCACTTGTTTTGGGTTTCTACTGGCAAATCACAGACGTATGGTGTCACATGCAGTCAAATGAGAGATGTGTCTGAATGAAAACACGCTGCCAATACCAACGAAGCAAAACTGCCGATGTGCACGTAAGGCATTGAAACAAAATGTTGCAAAAATCTTTTCGCGACAAAATCGTGTCTCTGACAATAAACGTATGACTATACATAGACACATTATGTACATATCGATATTGCCAATTGCCATTAGTTGCCACGTGGAAGAATCGTCCCAACCCTAGAAATACAGGTAACCAGCATGTCTTCCTATAAAACACATCAGTGATACCAACTCAGACTTACAGCTGTTAAGTACCTATGTTAACACCGAAAGGGATGTCACATTTAATATCCTATACAAGACAAAATTTTTTTACAAATCGACCTATTTCATTGTAATTTTTTTCTGTCATTCTGGATCTATATCAGTAATATTAAAAGAAAGAAATCCTAAAAAATAATAATATAACATAGAAGACTATTCTGCTTACAACCCACTACATCTAATTATCGGCGCCGCATGGTAACTTGATAATTTTAGTAACGAACCATTGAGAAACATTACAAATAATACGTCCATTATTACCATATATCAATGTAAGTATTTATAATGGCTATATGCTGAGCTAAATAAATAATTTTATTTGTTATTTATACGCGTCCGCGAGTATAACAAGTAGATACTAAATTAAGGTCTTAATAAAACCCCATCATATTGTTTACATTCCTTCAACAACTATAAAAGAGCTGATGAACTTCAAAAAGTTGAACAGATTTTCTTGAATCATAGCTAAGAACATTCTCGATAAAGTAACCCTAAAAAAAAATTAAACTAGGTTTACCAGTTTAGGAGCTAAGATGCCACAGGCAGACACACAGATACACAGAAACACAGCAACACACTTTTAAATTATAACACCCCACTTTTTGCTTTGGGGGTTAAAAACAATTTGTAATTTTTATTTAAAAATTGAATCGGTCATTTGAGAAACAACATAAGTCAATTTTCTGCCAAAATGAGTTATGGGTAGTGTAAATTTCTACAGAGGTAAACACACGTTGTACTATTGAAACCATATAAGTCAGTCGTTACTTGTGTGTACAGCAAGGCGTAGAACTGTGAGTTAATTTGGGAAGCACCATAAGTCACTGAATTATGTTCTTTCTCTAGTATACTCATATCACTGACTGGTGTTGTGTGACCTACATAAATATTTACCATTTTTACCAGACGTAGATGATATCCAGGTAATTTACAATGTGGTGTTTGCTTGTCCAACTATTCGTTCAAACTGCCATCTTTAGTAGAAGGCCGCGGCCTTACACCTTGCAACCCTGTACACAAGGGTCTTAACACTTCTTTTAACTCTCCAAAGGCAATGGCTGTACCTGATTCGTTATTCTGTCCCACTTACCGGCGAATCATGGTAAGCCACTGACTTTGGAGAGCTAAATGAAGTGTTAAAATAACCCTTCCTGGCGGGGTTATTAGAACTAAGACCGCGGCCTTCTGCTAAAGATGGTTATGACAGAGCACGAGATGTTGCACTGAAAACCAGAAATTATTATAAGACCAGAAGAACATTACTTACAAGTCTTACAAAGGGATGTGTGCTTGGACAAACAGGTTTTTTTTTTAAAGTGTGTTGTGGAACATGATGTATTAGATTATAGGAATAAGTGTTATTTTCACTCTTTGTAGCAATTTACATTATGCAAATTGTTTCTTGTGGGCCGTAATTTGTTAACATACAAAAAATGATATTATCAACATATACTGTAAGAAAATACACAATACAGTACTGTATCTTACTATCATTTTATAATGCAATCACCATTAACTTGTGAAGCAACATAAGCCAACATTTAAAAATTGCTACCGTTCGTACATTAAGGGCCTAAACATAGAAACCTATTTAATTGCATCTATCACATAAATAACGATACAGGCTTTGTTGAGTAATGCTTGAAACGATTTATAGGTCAATCTCTATCAATTTAAAGTTTCAAATACAGCTGTTTGCTTGTGAAACAGCATAAGTAAAATATTTGAAATGAACATTACTCTTATATAACATCACAGAAACAATCTTCATTGCAACCATCGCATAAACGTAATGTAATGAAGTATTTCCAGTAATTCTTTTGCTAATTTTTTGTAAGTAACATTCAGAATTATATTATTTTTTTCACTTCCTGAAACGTGAACAGTTTTGACTTGTGTTGTTTCTCAAATCACCAATTCAATTGAGTTAAACACATCTGTGATATGATGGTTGGAAGAAGGTAGAGTTGGCACTGACACTGTAGAAATAGCTTTTCTGTATATTATGAACAGTGGCTAAAATATTGAAAAGGTAAAATGAATTTGTACATAGTGTATTTATGTTCAGGAAATTAAATAAAATGCTTATATAGATATAGCATACTAGCTGCCCCGACAAACGTTGTTTTGTCACATAAATAAAATAAAAATATTTACTAAACAATAGCACTTAGGAGTAAAAATATATAAAAACCTATTCGCAGAACTACCGAATGTATATACAAAATTTCATTAAAATCGGTTAAGCCGTTTCGGAGGAGTATGGTGGCTGTAGGTGAACAATGTACGTAGGCTTGCAGTACAAGTCTGCCTGGCCAAGGAATATACAGGGCTGACTCGTCCACTGTGTCGTACACAGAGTAAACTAATGTTGTTATTTTATTCGTTTGTCTCAAAGCGACATAAAAATAATTAAGTGTGGAATCGTGAGCTAATATTTTAATTTTACAGTTTTTCCTAGAATTTGTATTACCACAATACCCCACCGAATGAATCAGTGTAACAGAAACGACACGGTGTGGTTTTAGCGAACTTCTTTCCTCTTTGGCTTATCAGGTTTCTGAAGCTGTTTACTTCACGTCACTGTTCGGTTATAATGAAGTTTAAGTTGGCTTAGTTTCAAAAATTGTGACGATATTGACACGTTAGGAACGGCACATTTACCATACCTATGTATTCAATTAAGATAAAAGTTTTTGCAGTACCTCTAGAAATACAAATGCTTAATTTAACAAATGAATCAAATTACGGGGCTTTTTTACTTTCGTGTGCATTCCAAGAGCCATCTAATTGATTTTGGATATCCAGCATCATTAAAAGAGGGATAAATAAATAACAAATACCTATTATAAACCTTCACATGTTCATATTTGCGGTTGTGCATTAAGGCCTACTTAAATGTATTTATTTATTTGTGCATTAGTCGTCATTAGTGCATTACATGAATATAAGTTATCATAATAATTTTATACAGAATTATATGATACATAAATGGTTACATATGTTCTTCAAATTTGAAGAAAAACCAACTAAAATATTAGTATAATACAACAATACAATACAATGCATATTTTTTTACTTCATTGCAATATTATACACTTGTTAAAGTTCAACAGAATATATGAATATTATTTATTTGGTGAATGCCTAACGCAATCAACTCCCAGGTTCTAATGTAGTCATCTATATCTTGTATGTTATTGATACTATGTCTGACGAGAACTGTTTACTATTTTGTAAATTTATTTCATAAACATACATTTATTAGAAAGTACTTCGTTTGGGGACATATTATATATACAAGTCCAACGCTGTAGTGACACTTCTCAAGTATGGGATTTTCATGCTGCACAACTCCTGTGTGTAATAGGCCTAAGAGAGATTTTGTATTGTTTACTGAAATGGTACAATATTTCTTATAGTTATTTCTATTATTCAGCTTTGAAAGCCTAATAGCATGTCAATTTAATAAGAATGTTGTTTTTGTGAGCTTAAATACGAATAGGTTTGTGATTTGGGCAGACCTACTTTATGATAATGTGTTAACAGAAGCACAATATTATAGCTGCAAATATTTAAAGTTCATTTGCTTGCTTACAACATACAGTCTGTCCGGCTTATTTGTTCAATTGTTTCAGTTATGTGGCACCACGTGTTAGGCATGTGGTGAAACAAGGTGAAATAAACTGGACTTTGAACACACCGTAAAATTGTAATTTGTAGTCTACACAGGTTAGTATGAATGTTGCCTAAATTAAAGTGCTAATATTTTTATTATTCTACGTAAAGAGGGGAGATAAACACAGATTTTGTATGATACCACAGAAACACATACAAAAATGGGGACTTAAAAGCTGTGTAAATTTACTGTACAAACCATTAGTTGTACATCATACATTTAAATCTATCATATCTAACACCAGGCAACAAAGATATAGTACGTGCTGTAAAAAAGTTAGGTGTCGGACCACAAAGTTGGTAGATGCAATGCATTCGTGAGTCATTTGTTAAGATTTTACTTCACGCACACTTACAGAGCGACCACTTCAGAACACGTGCTTTATGTCATTTCATGATCGATGAGTGAGAAAATTTAAATTGAAATTTTTACTTAATGATTCGGCGTACATAAATTACTGATGTGACATATCAGTAGATATTAAAATGCCTTGTCTGACTTAAGAATTCAACGTATAATTTTGTCGATGCAAATAGAATGACTGACATGCACAGATCATTATTTGGAAATGGCGAAGGTATTTGATGATCACACTTATCACCCGATACCGTACTCCCCTATTTCTGTTATTTTGTGATAGTTATATTTTTAAAACTTAAACGAGAGCAGATATGAAATATCTGATTAACAGTTTTGCCTGAAATGGTTTTCGTCGTTAGTGCAAATTTTTCTAGACAGTAACTTACACGGTATGAACTAAAAAGTCAATTAATAAGGAATTTGTTAATTACATGATTAGCTAAACCATAGTACTCATTGCCTGGAAATATTCAGACAACATGGAGTAACCAAATTTAAACAAAATTAAGAAGCAGATTTTTTATTATATGATTTAGTTCAGTTATTAAAAATGGTATCTATATTGCGTAAAAAGTAGGAACTAGAGAGCATGGCCTTAAAGTTGGGTTTTGAGAATGGCACTGATTTCGCTTTCCAGTCGAGAAGTATGCGAACATCATCTAAAGTGGTGAACGTTGTATGGTGGCTGTGAAAACTTTAGTCAGTAAAATTCGTAAATATTTTCAATGTGACACCAGCAAGCTGCTTGTGTGTCGCATAAGTGTGAAAAATTCTCGGTGCTCTACCAATAAAAAACATTGAAAACTGTCTGACAATCGAACCACGACTCACTGTTAAATGGGCTGTTATTATGTACGTATAATATTTCGCTTGAGTCAGCCTTGATGATTTCACAACAGTGAAAAACGAATCCTGGTGTTATATAGTGAAGGGTTAAGTTTTTGAGTCATTGGCAGTTTGGATTTTTTTTTAGTCCCACCAAGATTTTGAAAAATAAAATATGTAGAAAATTGTACTAGACTTTACTTTAAGAAAAGATAACCGCATTAAATGCCATCACATTGCCCGATGTCTCCTACAGGGCATATTGTTTAAAATTTGAATATATATATATATATATATATATATATATATATATATATATATATATATATATATATATATATATATATATATATATATATAATTTTTTTTTAATTTTCCATACCATGCAGTACAGGAAGACTACGATTGCCATTGTGTTTTCTGAAACAGTATACAGATGTTTCTGCAGCGTTTCGAAATTCATGCGGGGAAGCGCAAGTTTTGGCAGGCGAGAAAAGGTGGGAAGAGAATTTCTTCCTGCACACAGAGGAGCTCCGTGATCTTCTTAAACCTTGGTTCCTTATCAGATGAAGTGAGAATATCCCCGTAGGGAAATGAGGCGAAGAGATGAAACATACTCATCTCGCTAGGGACGCTGAATGGTAAGGAAAACGAAAAGGGGCGGGAGAGAAACTGATTATCCCGTTTTCGTCAAATCGCTGTGGAAACTGCAGAGGAGAAACTGCTCGCCACGCTTCCTGATTTCATTTACAACTCCTATTACGACTTGCGTGAAATATTTTAAACTTAGCAACTTCCCTAATGCTTTGTTTTAACGAACTAACTTCACTTCTTGGACCTTATTTTAACGGCATTTTAATTAAATTGTTGTTCACATCACAGCGAATGGTTCAATTTTGTTACAATCTCATCAACCGACCCTTTACCAAAATGTTGCATGCATGGATCCCATAGGGAAATTACATTTAACTTACAATTTTCTCTCAACTACGCAGCCACAGTTAATTAAATTTCTCTTGTCAATATTAGTGGATGAATAGAAACAAGGCATTTATAAAAATTATTTAAGTCAGAATATGATAACTTTATTGAGAGAACCAAGACCAGCAGTTTATCATAGTGGTACTATTACTGTTAAATGCAACAGGAATCAATCCTCACAGGCACCACTCAACTCAATACGGGTCGGCGGGTTTTCTCGGGGATCTCCAGTTTCCACTACCCCTTCATTTCGGCGCTGCTCCTTACTCACAACATGTCATCCCCCACCAGCGCTTAAGACCTCGATGTTAACCGCTAACCAAAATATCTCAATCACTCAATGAGGGGCAAACGTTATAACTGCTGTTGTAATTTCAATCTTTGAGGAAGTACAATGGTCATCATCTTGGATAATACGGCTATGCTTTCACTGAATAACTTTAACTTATGTTTTACATTAGTGAAATAACATATAAAATTATTGTACGTAGACAGGTTTTTTCAAACAATTGTCCCTGTTGCAAGAATTCAGAAAAAAAGGTGTGTGGGCAATAAATCCTTGCTTCACCTTGTTGTTTCACCTCTGAATTATCATTTTAAAATGGAACGCATTTTAAAGCAAGGTTTTAATGGTTTTTATTTTGCTAATGGGCAATTATTAGACATTTAAATGATAGTTTTATATTAAAACTAAACAAAACAATTTCGTGAAGAGCTGAAACGAATACAACAGTTTCGATACGCTCTCGTATGTTTTTGCAAGGCATGTAGTACAGTGCCAATATTAAATGACAACATTTATGTCACCAAAACAGAGAATATTAGCAAGTAATTATTTTTTTGTATTTAAAAATTTTTTTAAAATCATACCACTTAAATATCGTGGGCTAGATAAAAAAGTATTTGCTAAAAAAGTTCCAATAATTAGACTCGCTCAGTTGTGAATAGTTGAAACCAACATCATATATTCGATTTTGATTTTTACTCAAGGCCACAAGTTATACAATGCGTTGCTCTATAGGAGGTTTCTTACGAGTAAACACTTAAAAGTTTATTAATGCCTACCTATTCATGGTGAATTGGATACCTTTTACATTGCATGTATGTTATTGTGGCAATAATATACCGCATTACATCATACATGACACGCGTTCATAGTGGAAAACGGAACATATAGTACAGAATGTACCGATGCCGAGAACTAGATGACTGAATATGATGGGTAAGGGTATCTTATACCACATGAAACCGAAGAGCAGTTTATTTTAGAATGTTTGGAGTGGTAGTGAACACTTACGACATGAAATTTGGTCTCAAGTATGTTTTAAAGCAGTGATCGAATGACGCAGCTGGAAAATCTAACGGGTAATATTCACTGTTATCAGTTAACCATTAGTCAATGTAAACTATATGAAGTGGAGTAGTAAACCAAAAATAAATTAATTGCACGAATCGCCCCCGTATTACCCCTTTTATAACATTGGATGACAACTTCTCCTTACACCAATGAGTCATGTGATACACAAAAGCTAGGGACCCTGGACTTTCGCAAACATATTTTCGCTTCAATTGTGCAGAGTAGTCTTTTATTTGACTATGCCAATGAGAATAAGGTTACTCTATAGGCCGTTCAGGATAAAATGAGCACTTTTGGAACCCTAGTTACCTTTTTTTCTTTCCTCTTATTTAAGGTTCTCTGCAAATTTTTAATACCAGGGGTGCCCATCCCACCCCTAATCCCCCTAAAAACTCAAAAACAAATTTACTACGAGTTACGCTTCAGTATTGGAGATATATTTAGGCTATAATTTCGTAAAAATCGTAAACAATACGACTGATCTAGTTTTTACTAGCCTACTTTGTAGGTAATACAAATATAGCACTTGTACAGCCATTAAATCATTTTTCGTTTATGATTAAACATTTTACTCTTGAAAAAAATCCCCCTTTCCAAAAAAAAAAAAAAACTATAAATGCGCAACTTCCGCACTGATCCCCCCTTGTGGGCACCCCTGTTTAATACAAACAAGCAACCAAGTCTCAATCAAAGTGTAAATCGTACCGTACGCAGAAGTTAACGTGTAAAGTCACAACAAATAATATTGTCCAATTATTATTCCAGACACGACGGTCCTCAAAAGTGCTCAATTTATCGCGAACCACCTATACGACACCACACATCTGTGTTAGCGGCTCGAAACCCAAGACACTGAGTGTTATAAACATCAAACTTACTGACCACAAAGCAGAGCCGTATAGGTGCACGTAAGACATTGAAACACGATGATGCACAGTTTTTTCCCACGTAAATCCAGGCTTTATAACAATAGCAGAAACTAATGCTAAGATCTCACGTTCTATTTT
The DNA here is from genome assembly GCA_003012365.1 of Medauroidea extradentata. Classification (NCBI taxonomy): domain Eukaryota; kingdom Metazoa; phylum Arthropoda; class Insecta; order Phasmatodea; family Phasmatidae; genus Medauroidea; species Medauroidea extradentata. The sequence goes on from PNEQ01037319.1 coordinate 16,959, forward strand.
GCTGTACCCTGGAACAACATGCTATAAAAGACATGTTGAAAGTAAAAATATGGCCCATCAGTGTCGAGTTAGCTGTATTGGAGAATATTTTTGTAATATGTAAGTTTCCTGGAAACTGAACGATGCCGTTATGTTGCCTGTTCCGTAGTTTTTTGTGTTTCATTGTAATTGGAGCGATGTGAAGCGCTGTCTCCCATACGGCAAAGTGAGTTTTACCGCATATAATTATAAATAATTAGTGCTTAGCAAATGAATTAAAGACGTAGAAATTGAAAATATAATACTACACATTTCATGCATTCGAAAAGGCATATACCAATAAGGATTCTCCAAATTCTAAGACAGAGTTTGGCCATGAGTGTTAATGTATGATTTTCTATTACAAATATTCCAGGTTCGATACTGCAACTTTGTGTACAGCAAAACAAATGTTAATTTGCGTGAACGAACAATGGACTAACTACTTGTTATAAAGTTTTAGCACAAATATATTTAACAACCACACTAAAAATTATTTGGTTTGTTTATGTTTGACTCAACTATACCTTTTTCTTAGAACAAGAAGGGAATTTCTGTGAGAGCTTTGGAGTTGGCCTACTTTGCTAACATATCTTCAGTAATGCTTTTAATGGATCTCAATTGATCGATACCGTCATAATATTTTTAGTAACTACATTTTCACAATAATCCCGCAGACAGAATGTTAGTCTCTACTGCACATGTGAGACGAGTAGTGAAGATGTTCTGCGTTTTTAAGTGTGGAAAATATATCTGTCTACGAACTGTCTACGAACGGTAAACATGTAGTGTATTTAGCGGACGACTTACATAACAAATGCTTTGAAGTTTTCAATTGTTTCCTCTGATCGATTTGTAAGGAAACTGGAGCGCATTAATATAATTCTAATTTTTTTGCCTGTTGGAGAATGGTCCTTTTGAGATAATTGAACACGCGTGATTTTGTCAGATAATCTGCAAGTCAATGGTGAAGACGTGAGCACTAGACGAATCTTAGTGTTATTCATATTTTATCGATGAATTATACACATTAAAACTTTTTTGTCAGAACTTTAATTCAGTGACTTACTTGTTGTCAGACATAATTTTTCAAGTTCTTGCCGGCATTGTGTAAATCTGTACGGTATATATAGATAATATAACAAATAAGACAAACAACTTAAAAAATATATTGTCTGGTAGCTACCACAAGGCTTACGTCTTCACAGTATTCGCATTTTGTAGTATGACGGTTCCATACCAACTGATGAGTTTGCAGGTAGAAAATGATGCCCGGTGCATAGGTTCCACACTCACGCTTTCCTCTTATCGCCCAGTCGGGAAAACGCCCTGAAAAAGTTTGCTTTTAGCAGTGTTATCAAAGGCGTGGTTTATTTGCAATAATTGGCGTTGAGCAGGCAACTTGCACATGCGAGAGTGTTGTGACATTGTTTGTGACTTGTCAGGTGCCCTCAGCAATAATTTTTTTGTCCCTAAAGCATGACCCGGTACTGTGACAGAAATCTGAAAGTTTAAGTACTTCTTGCAACTGCCTTCATCCATAGCTGGACGACATAATAATTTCGTCCTTCGTCTCAAAATTATTAACTAGTTTCTGATTTACTTAAGTCTCAATCAGCGAAGTATGTCGAAATGCTGGGGCTGATTTCACGTCTGATATCTGCTAAAGTTTAAAATACAGGAGTGATTCTATGTCTGGGGGAAAAAATACGTATTTTGTACGGGATGAGTGGTTAGGTGAATGGCGGACGCGCTGTATGGCAGTGGCGTTAATTTGCCTGGGTTGGAAATGGAAAATACCATTCTTTCAGAGCAGCCAACTGTGACCGAACTAAAGATACTGAGTCAGGAGTTAGAACCGCATGGCCGGATATGGCCAGTAACCGCCCGGAAGAATATTGCTGAGTAGTGGTTGGGAAAAAATACAGGGAGTCTAAGGAAGAAGCTCTGCTTCCTTTCAGCGCGTAGTGAAGAGTTAAATTAATGACTGGTACGGGGGAGGGGGAAATTACTTCACCCCATCCCTACAAGACGCTAAACGTTCCTCGCCGCGGTACATTCTTGGACGCGGAGTCTTATCTCGTGGGAGCAGGAGCATGACGCCATGTTCTTGTGGCCGCAGTCCTTCTAATGGAAACCCTCACACCCACCCCAACCCTCCTTCTCATTGCCCGTTTGGGCGCAGGACGTCAGCTGAGTGGAAATCCTCCCCCCTCTCCCAAGCCCTATGACTACGTAGACTGCCTGGTGTGCGGATAAACGATGTCCTTGCTGCCTTATGTTCAACACTCTGCTGCCTTCTAATAACGTCGTCTTACAGCTAATGAAAGTAAAACACGATGCTACGGGAAGAATTAATAAGAACGCTTTCCCTTATAGTATGCCTCTCCGCCGAATTATCTTCTTTAATTAGTCACGTCGCGCTCTTTATCGCATGCAGTATCTTTTCGACTGAACTAAATTTAACGGAATGCTGATAAAGTAGCCTGCTTCATGAACACAGATGGTTTGTATAGTATTAAAAAAAGGTAGGTTCGTCAATTTAATTAGACACGTCGACTTTAGGCACTCGCTAACATTTCGGGCAAAATTGGACGGTATTATGCATCAATAGTCAAAGCGCCAAATTCTAGTTCGGTATTAAATATTTTTTTAAAATTGAAATAGTCTTATAAAACGTATTTTACCCCTATATTCTGTGACTATAAATATTGGATTAATAGTACTAACATAGAAAATCTTACAGTATGTTTTACTGATAACTTAAAATTGGCGCATAACACCGTATAATTAATCTAACAGTTTCTCGTTACCAGGCTTCAGCAGTACAAGCATAGTTACCAACATAACTTATACGTTTACTTCCCTCAGTATTGGCGCAAAAAATTAAATATATGTTAGGTACAATATTGCTGTTTTATTGCCATAATTTAATAATAACTAAACAAAATACTCTTAAAAGCATATAATGAAGTTCTGAAATTGCATCAACACTAGGAAGGTCAGATAAATGTTTTTTCAGTTTACAACATTTGCTTTATTAAAAGTAAATAAATTTCGGCAAATGAAATGTGGCATCTTTTGCGACAACGTAACATTGCAGCGCATACTCACTTAATGAATGCCAATATTTACCGAACATGTAAAATGCCTCATCCTAGCTAGTGGACATGCTGTTATTCACCTTAGCTTACTTCACCCCCTTTCCTTAGGGAAGCCAATAACGAAGCCAATTCTGGAACGTATAAACAGTTTATATGTGGATAAAGGGGCCGCGGTGGTCGACATCTCACCTTCCACCTAGGTGATCCGGATTCGATCCCCGGTGGGTCCGGTCCTGGATTTTTCACATGTGGGAAACATGGTGGACGTTGCCGTTGGGTTTTCTCGGGCACTACCGTTTCTCCCGCCTATCTCATTCCGTCGCCTCGTCACATATCACCTAACCTCATCCATTCTTCGGGCCGGACGGGCGACAGCATGTCTCGCTAGTCAAGCAGTCGGCCGAACCTTCATCCTGGCCTTCCCTCATACACAATGTGGCCCTGCCCGAAGCCGGGAACACTTGCTGGATTTCCATTTTTACTCTGCATTAGCGACTTTCACTACACTTAACTTATTTGAGATGGTGTACTATATACTGTTGTGTTTTGTCATTATTACTTCTTACACTGCCATCTATTTATTCAAAATGGGTTGCGCCTTTTTCTAAATAGAATCTGAACAAAGTATTAATACTTTTTTGGCTTAGATGAGTAGTGGATAAGAAGGTTCAGCTATACAGTAGGACTATTTCAACATTGGTGTTCTCAATAAATTACATACTATTAAAGACGGAGCCTCCTTGTTTTGGCATTTGTGATGTAATATATTTTAGCAGAAAATTATTTTGCTCTGCGTCGGTTTTGTTTTAGTATATTTTCTGGAAGAATTCTGGGTCACAATTTAACACCACCAACTGCTACTTACACAGACGCAATGCAGCGCAAGTGTAGAACAAGTAAAATGGGCCTTCTATTTCATGTGAGTGAGTATTCAATTCCAATGCAACACAACCAGAGGCAACACAGGTGCAAATTTTGCGTTGCACCCATGAAAAGGGATATTTAATCGGCCCCCTGGAACATAACCAAACACAACCAGTACAATTGCTTAGTTAACAATGACGTTATATTACCACTTATTGTTTCTCATATTAACCACAGATGTCGTGACCTGAACAAATAATTTACAAGGTGAAAATTTAAATTTAAATCATCTGTAGCATAAATTAACTAGTTTATATATTTAGGAAACGTGTTTATATAAACACACAGTTACCCGTTTTAACAATAAATATTATGGACTGCTTTGTTTGTATAGGTTTATCATCATTTAGGTCTATGCTGTTATTGTCGAGGCTCTGCCGTTCTTCCTCGCGCAATAGTTTATTTTTGTTCTTGACCCAGTTACCTACATCTAGATTGATTTTCCTACCGCAACCTCATTGTACGAAATATACATTAAACCGCGCTAGCACGCGCACTGACTTAAGTCCGCTTGTCGATTAAGGCCACCATAGAAATTTTTCCAGATGTAGACAAGTGTGTAGAATATGCGATTTAGTGCGCTATGGAATTTAAACAATGTTGTGTACGATAATATGAATCGATCAAATTGTTTTGCTGTACTGATCTCGAATATGATTGAATATGACTTAAGAGAGTAGGAAATCACCCCTTTATTTGTTTACTTAAAACACTGAAAAGAGTTCTAGATAATGTAGTAAATTTTTTTTATTAATTTTAAGAGTGGGTTTTTATGCAAGTGTTTGTTGATTACAAAACATCTGAATTTGATACAGAAATTCATCAAAATATGTCAGGAATGTTCCAAAAGCACTTAAATAAAAATTTAGTAGGACAGGTTCCCTGTCAAATTATTTCATAGTAAACACAAACTAATTTTTTGATGCTCACTACATTTTAGTGGCGATAGCAAAATGTGTTTGTGGTAACCAAAACAGTTATTTGGCAGGGTCAATACTAACAAAATATTTTGTGGCTTCAACTACATTTTTTTTGTGAGATCGTAGAACAGCGAAGGTAATAAACAATGCTGTGCTGCCACCATAAGAATAAAAACGTTTAAATAAAAATCAATTTTCTCCAAAGTGGAATACCACACACTATATAGAAATATTGATTACGTAATTTATAATTAGTATGAATGAATATTGTCTTAATTTCCAGTAGTTGTAAGCTCGTAGAGAACAAATGTCGGGTTTATTCGATACCTAATACTTTTTCTCATTCTTGTTGCAGGAACCAAGCAACTGGTACTATATGCTAAATGTGTGTGATCCGGGAGTGCGGAGGCAAGCTGACCATGTCATAACACGTACATCGTCCCCATTGTGCGCAGCTGCGAACAATCCTTTGTTGCGCTGGCCCGATTCCGAATTCAGGAGTATCGGGGCGCGTCGAGCATATCAGATATGTTCGCAGTCCCGTCCACACAGGTAATATGTTGCGCTTCGGTTGTTCGACGTGTGTGTGTGCACGTGGCTTGAAATCACGTGGACCACCCAGTTGGACTCCTGGTTATACAAGCGTCGAACGGTAAAAACAAAAAAAAAAGAAAAATTTATCAAAATTTACAGCGAAGCAAGATGAAATATACGCTAGAGGAATATTACTTTTAAATATTGGCAATATGTTTCACAATTATTTTTTTATGTGTCTTCTGCAAGTGTGTTAGTTTTCCACACCAAATTTGTATTGGGGTATTTTGGAAAACCGGAGTGAACGTGATCAGCAAAAAGGTTTAAAAAAATGTAGCGGGTTCTTATTTTTAGCGGTTTAAGGTTTTCAGACTGTAACAACCGTTACAACGCCAAGGAGAAACGAATGAAGGCACAGGAAATGGCGCTGGAAAAAGAGCAAGATACGGAGGAAGTGAGATTTATACATATCTGAAGGTAACGAAATTTAACGACACGGATATCAATATCGATCCCTTCAAATCTCATTCAGCATACCACTGTGTTGAATTTGGAAATTTCAGTATCGCTGGAGGGCTAGCTTCTCCCACCGACAAATCTATTCAAGAATCCAATACCTATAAAACGTTTATAAATAACCTCTCCCGGGACCTTGCGGAATATTTCGTATCAGCAAAAAGTTGAATTACACGTTTTGCAGATCTTCTAGTTGACATTTTATTTTCAGATTTTTTCTCGCTTTTTTTAAAATCCGTGAATACTGATTTATTGTACCAGGCTATATTTTTTTTCTCAGTGAACGTCATATTAGTACGACAAATGCGAAGTGATTCACAAAGAACGCTACATCTGAAAGAATTAAAAACATTCGTTCTGGTGTAGTCTAAATACCTAGTAACACAAAAAGGTTTGAAGACTGGCACTTCTCAGCTATGTGGTTATTAATGAAAATCGACTGTTGATTAAGCAGCTAATTTCAAAACGGGAACAAATACGTTTTTTTTGTGCCATTTAAACCCGAAAATCATTAACTAAATAAACGTGGCAATGTATTCTTTAACATACTAAGCTGCGTCGTTTTAATTTTTAAGGGTAACAGTCAGAATCCATTACTGAGCATAGATGCGCCGAAGGACATGATTTTTCAAATAATATACTTACTACTTTTAATTTATGATACATTTATACGCGCTTTTTGTATGCATGGACGTAGGCTATCTATGACTTTCCTTTTATAAAATAAAAATCTTAATATTTTGATTAATAGCAGTGTTTGAATGTTTGAACTAATTCGACAATATTTTTATTTTTACAATTTAAAATATTAAATAAATATTCTATTAAAAGTTACTTTGCACAGTCCCCAATTATTGCGACATTTTATGACCTATTGTGGGCAGGCCTAAGCACTGTGGTCCGCCTAAACACGCTGTCACATAGAGCGCTGAAATCAGGCATACCATACCAAAGAATAACAGCGGAGCCCAGATACCCAAGCTAACTCAAACGCTACAGCAGAACTCACGATTCCAGCAGCCTAAGTTCGGGACACACATATCTCCACACAGAGAAGCAAATAGACGTGACATCTTACAAGGGGGCCTGTCTGTTGTCTGTCTTCGCTCTGAACACAGACATCAAAACCTTCAGTTCTAGAAACCATGGACATGCCTTACGCGGAAAGGATATTTCTAATTTTTTCAATTACATAACGTTCAATTGCCCTTGCCACAGGATCCACTTATCTAGAACAATAATTCTAACTAAAATTAAGCATAAACAGTACGTTTGACATATTCTAGACGACGTACATCCAACGTACAGTCATGCGATTTACTGTATTAAGTAAAACTAATTTTCTGATATACCGTGCATTTTGCTTGTGCTAAATCATTCAAGTATTGTTCACACGAAAGCATACACCACTAAACCTATATTGCAAAAGATTTTAATTCATTTATAATTGTTTGTAGCGCTAAGAAAATATGTATGTTTGTAGGCCTGCGATGTAGAGAAAATATTTATTATATGCGATGATATTATTTTGATAGCAAAGCAGAAAGTTAACATGAAGCAAACTTAATTTTGGGATTCTAATATACATGCTTTTTTTTGTATGGATTATATTAAATACTTGTCGCCTTGGTAATATGATAATTATATGCATTTTTATTTGGCCCTTAAATGTTGCAGAAACAATGTTCCTTAATAATCCATGGCAAAAATATCCGTAATTCAAACAGCCTACTTTATAATCTGTATAAACGAATATTAAAAATAAACATCATATATTCATCATAATTAATGGAGTTGAAATTGTGTTTTAAGAGTTTGCCTAACAGATTATCACAAGGAGATTCTTAGTTCTTAGATGAAATAACTTTTTGAGGGTTCGTATGAATCAAATTGAAACAATATTGTAATCTAAATTACGATTTTTTCATCTTTCAACTGAAATGAACTGTTATAGAACGTGTAGACGAGTTATGAAAAGTTAAAATAATCTGATACAGCGGACAATGCCGCTAAATGAAACGCATTGGGTGGGAGAAGGGAATTCAGCGAGCGGTGAAAGAGACGGAGCGGACGAAACTTAATGACGAGCTACACAGTGTCTTCATCAGTCGCGAGTGTTGAATGGCCACTGTTCCTCCCTCAAATCCTCTTATCTGGCGCAGGGGTGGTTATAATCCGCAGGCCGCGGACATGGGACGTATCCCGCGCACCCTGGGGAGGCTGGCTGGTTGAGCGTTTCCGCGGCGGCCAAGTGGGATCAGCGCCATTGTTGCCAGAGTGAAGGGCCTGCTGAATGCGAGTGCGCAGCGGGATGCTCTGATGGAATCCGCACCGGGATTTGATACAGAGGGGGCGGCTTTCAGTGCGGACCACGTCGCTACCCTACGCTGATACGTAATCTGTACATTCACAGTCAGTCCGTCGGAGAATGATAGTCGTAGATCACGCTTCGCATGTCCCGAGACAGTATACCTTCGACAGATAAAGAGCTCTGAAGTTGCTTATGTACCTACTCTTAACACAATGTTGAACCAACTACCCCTCAACGCGGCATTAATAGTAGAAACACATTCAGCAATGCAATTTACCACGATGGTCTTGTAAGTGAACGAAAAGTGTTTTTTTTATTATTATCAGAGACGAGACCGTCGTAAATAAATACTAAAACAAAAATGTTGTTCGTATATATTTCTTATAACACTGTTACAGTGCAGTTTCGCGTTTATCTGTACAGCTCAAGAGCTTGAAATACAAAAGAAGCAAATACCTGCCCACGACAGAGACTATATCATTTAATTACAAAAAAATTTGCAACAAACTACTGGAACAAAGTGTTAAACAGGGTAACCTTAAATAAACTGTGACCGGCATATTAAATTCCAAAATAGCGTTACCTCTCGAAGGTTTTTCTTTAAAAAGTGGATGTAAACAGTTCTGGTGGTCAGGGCGCCCAGCAGTGTGCTGAGCTTCGACCGTTAAAATATTATTCGAAAACTGTTCATCGCACACGACTGATGTCTGCTTAGGAATAACGTTTAAAGACTTTAACGTGTGTATACCCATTTTTAGGTTCATCGCTACTCATTAAGTTATATTTTCTAGCGGCCGGAAATGACGAAAATGGGTGTTTTTGTTGTCTTTTCTAGGTAGGTAAATCTTGCCACAGAATCTTTTAAAATGTCCAGGCGTGAACAATACACATTTATGTATAATAATAAGTGATAGAAAAATAGTGTCACTGCCGAAATTCTCATAGAGGCGCGTTGTCGGCTAGAAGACTGTACGCCAGTTTAGTGACTTGCGTCTGGGGCTTATGCATGCGAGTTGGAAGCCGAGTGGTCGTTTCAGGACATCGAGATAGTTTTATCGTTTGGCAATTCATTATTTTAAGTTAAAATAAAAAAAACTTTCTGCATGTCCTGAAAAACACCATTCGGCTTCCAAACCGCGTGCGACTGTAAACTCGAGCATAGGCCCCGGGAGAAGTGTGATGCGCTGTGTCATCCTTACCGCTTTCGCAATACTAGGCCTCAAACGCGCTAAATATGTTTACCCAGGCGGCCACTATATTATATTAATACAATAATAGACCTACTGATTAAAGCACGCATTGAGACATATACTTTTGTGATTTAATATTTTAATTGTCAAGCGAAAGCTTCCCACATAACTTTACAGAAGTTCGTCCAGAATGTTCATGCCTGGAGCTACATTCCATAACGGAGAACGATGGCTTACTTCATCTTCGACCCTCGATAATTAATTTACCAAAGCTGAATTGTTACAGAAACTCTTATTGAGCCCCCTGGCCGACTCAAGTTGAATGCAAACGAACTGCATATTTAATGTCGGCCTCACTAAGCCTACCTCCAGGCACTTTACCAAAGTAGAACCACCGGTATTCGCACGAGTCAGTCTCTGTGACGGAGTTATTAAATCAATTTGTCGTGCAATATTTACAAGTGGGATTTCAGACATGTTTGTTGCCGATAATAATGTGATACGTAATGATATTACTAAGACATTCAACACTGTTTTAAAGATTATGTAAAGAGTAAGTTTTTTATAACCACGATCACATTTAAGTGTACTTATAGTATATATTTCTAGTATATCTCTTTATATAAAAGATAACACTGACTGACTGACATATCAAACTACAGCCCAAACCATTGCACCTAGAATCGTGAAACATTTGTGTGGGTTCCTCTCAGGACGTAGGCGAGCAATAAGGGATTTTTCGAAATTAGACCTCTAAGGGGGTGAAAGGTGTGAAATGTGTTTCCGAAGAAACGTCTATAGAGCGCGAACCTGACGACCTATTGTCGTGATTTTTACTTTAATAGGACACATATAAAATGTATATTAGCCAATTTAAGGTATTTGCAAAATTTGACATTTAAGGGGGTGATAAGATCTTAAATATGTTTCCGATTCACTATCGATACCTAAAGAATCCTTCGGGATAGAAAGTAGTTATTCACTTCAAAATACCTTAAAATTTATTATAGAATTTTTTAATATTCGACCCCCAAGCAGTAAAAATGGGAAAATGTGTTTTTTTTTATGAATCGTCTATATCACTGAAACACAATTGAATATCGTCGTGCTTTTTACTTCAATTGGTTACGTATACAAATGTATATGATGGGACACCAAGACGTTTCGAAAATTTTTAATTAAGAGGGTGAAAACACGTGAAATGTATTTTTGATTATTCCTCCATATCTATCGAACCAGTCGAGATATAGAAGTGCTCTTTGCTTTAGATTGATGCTTTTGTAAATATCCCAAATACAATTAAAATATATTATCGGAAATTGGGCCTCAAAGAGGTTAAAAAAATGGTAAAATGTGTTTTCGATTCACAATCCATATATATCGATCCAGTTGATTTTTATGTAGCGATGTGATTTTTGTTCACTCAAACACCTGAAACGTAATTTCAGGAATTTTCGGAATTCCCCATCTAAGGAGATGGAAAGGGATAAAAAGTGATGAAATGTTTTTTTTAAATTAATCATTGATATATCTTGAACCCAACGGGCTATTGCCGTGTTTATAACGTCCAAGAGACACCATGTAAGCAGTCTAAAATGTAATACAAGGGTATTTCGAAATTCAGTTGCATAGGAGGTGAAAATATCAATGTATTTTTGATAAATCTTTGATGTACGTCGAACCCATCGATATATTTATTTAATTTTACTTCTGGATTATGAGTACTAAATGACCGTAAAATGGTTAAGATTTTTCAAAGTTGGAATTCTTAGTACTATACAGGAGTGATACGTAATTTTCAATGAATGGTCGATTTTGCTTTGACTGAATGAGCTATCGTCGTGATTTTCACTTCACTTGGACACTTAAACAAATATTTAAGGTGTGAAATTAAGATTTTTCGAAATTCGACACCTTAAGGGGATAAAAGGCATACAATTTGGTTTCTGTCAGCCGTGCGATGATACTTATCTAACCAGTAGAGATATTGAGGTGGTATTCACGTCAGAATGATGCTTACGTAAGGACCTAATAAAAGTAATGCAAGATTTTTTAATTTTATTAGATAATCTAATTATTTAGAAAACATTTTTTGTGGAATTTCAAGGCAGACGATCCGGAAAGCAAGTACGACTAGCTAGAAAAAAATCGTACAGAAGTTTCATTCTACAGCTCCATGGAGACGTGGTATTGCACAACCTCTATGAGCCCAGGAAATTAATATTTCATTTTTAAATGTAGTTTTCATGAATTAATTCGACGGTATGTGGCGCAGTTGTTTGTAGCTCCGATGTATTGTTCGAGAGGTTCTGGGCAGACATTTCTTTAAAAGGTTGAGCAAACGTGCAGGTCTGACACAAAAAAAACTGCAAGGCAGATGAAATTAGTGTAATTTGGACGAAGTCGTTCAAAAGTGACGAACATGGATTATGCAATCCACTATCTACTGAAGTTCCTCAACACCATCAGCCCACATGTACCATCTCACTAACCTCAAGGGTGGGGCACCAAATACGTTTATATTTCGGCGAAACATTACCCCGCCAAAATTCTTTATTGTCACTTAACTTCAAGTGAAGGTTTTGAAAAACAAATATGTTATTGATAGGCGCCATCACCAATGGTTGTGCTTGAGGGTAATCAGTCTCAATACCACGTAAACTACGTGTTTAATTCAATTAACCTCTTACATGTAATAGTCTGTAACTACCTCACAACGTCAAATTTGCTGTGACTATAAATAAGGCCTAGGTGAAGTTGCTGTTAGTGTCAGGGACAAACTTAAGACTGCATTTCGCGTGGACGGCTATAGCTACTTATCCTGCTGCAGAGTTAGCTCAACTAGCAGCTTTGTCATTCTAACGCTTGATGACTGAACTACCTACCTGCTGTACAAAGATGTATCTGCTCTGAGTAATACACGCGAGCAAAGCCGCGGACGTACTGCTAGTATGCTCTAATACTACATACTGGATTTTGACCTTACTTAGTGAACGATGGTCCGACGAACAGCTATTTAACTAAAATTTCCCACATATTGTGTTTCTATGTATGACTTTTAATATAATTCTTTGCTGAAACCAACATTTTAAATGTTACAGAAACAAAACATTTTTTTTTCTAATTCCAGTTCTTTAAATAATATGTAGGAAGGATATGTGTTAGATCAAAGATATACGAAAAAGAAAGAAGAAGTTCTTGATTGACACAATAAAAATTCCCTGTGTATTTCACAATGTTATCAGTTCATTCTTGATTACTACATATTTCGGTATCGTAGTATGTAGCCTACGTTACTTAAGCTCGTCGGTTGCCTTGAATTATTACATAATGTATAACTTTGGGCTAACTCACAAAATTATTTAAAGGTATGATCCAACATAATTTCGTAAAGTGAGATACTAATTATATTTAAGGTAAGTGCCAGATTAAAATATATTAGTTTTCTACATAGAAAATGTTTCCAGAAATTATCGGTATGTTTACGCGATTAAAAGAAGTCCCAAATCTCTTATTATATTTAATACAACAGGACACAATCTCACGTGTTGGTTTCATCAAAATTTACGTAATTTCAAGGCACCTAAAACAAACTACATATTCATACACGACTTAGCACAATTATTGTAAAAGGAAGAATTATAGTAATAAATGACAAATTAATAGAAAGAGTAGCTCAGGCAAAACATTTAGGACTGTTCCTGGACTCACATCTCAAGTGGGAACCGCTTATAAAAGATGTGAAAAAATAATACCTATTACAGGAGTATAAGGGCGGGTAAAGGATAAGCTCCCGCGAGCACAAATGAGGAACTTTTGCAATGATTCGATACATTTACACATTAACATCAGCATTGGTGGGTAAAGTGCAATAAAATACTTTCACGACCTGGAAGTAATACAGAACAGAACGTTGAGGATAATGTACATGTATCCTCCCTATGTATCAACATACGAACATACATACCATACCACTTAAAGTAAATGCTAAATGTGTCTGCAGCAGTATATGCATAGAAAGTAATACATTGATTAAACAAGTGTAATATAGAATTAACTCAGAATATAAATACTACTGTAAGAAACATGAAATTCTGTATATAACCAATCACTCGTACTTCAAAAAAATTTGTATAAACTGTCTTACAAATGGTCTGATAAATAACTTTACTTGTCTGCCAGCATCAGTTAAAGCAACTCCATCAGCTAATAGGTTTATTGCACAAACAAAAAAATATTTCTTTAATGATAAATATTATGATTAAAGTATACCTATATGTGTGCACATGAACAACAATTGACAATATCGGAAAATATCTGTATTATATGATTTTCAGTTACGCATTGATATTTTCTACGTTTTAGTAATAAAAGTATGCTGTCATTGTTCTGATTTCTAATAACCAATAACAGTCGTAGATTGATAACGATAGTTTACTTTTAATTCCAAATTATTGCTATATTATAAAACTAAATGCAATTCCCATATTGTATTGTGTTACCACTAAGCTACGTTAAAATGATACAGTAAAAGTAGATTATAAAATAACTATATTGTTGTAATCCAGAAAGCGTCGTAACATAATGAAACAAAAATATTTATTCATGTCAGTCAAAATTATACTTGCTGTAGACTTCCCAAAAATAGAGGCTAGATATCTCTGAAACATCATTCCAAATAAAAAAAATTATCGAATGATATAGAAGCTACGTTGTTTGAGTTGGCTCCACGTGTACGTTTCTAGCACCCTAATAGCATGTTCCGTGTGTTTAAATATCTTTAAGGTTGGCCTTTGACGTTTCAAGCACAGCTTTTGTAGCGTCCGTATTAGAATGGACCTAAAAGTGGTATCGCTCTGCCCCAATTTTTTAGAAATATTTTTACGGATATTTTGGATAGTTTTTGCTGCCACCTTGGTCACCCAGTTTCGACAGTTTCCTTATGATGCGTGTGTAAACAGATACTATCGCGACAGTAACCATCACTCACTATTGCGACAGATTATATTATGCTTCGTACTGTCATCTAGTTAACTAGAATTTTTCCACTACTTCTCGCAGAGCTGTCATTCTGAGAAAACAAAGCATGTTCGTTACGAATCGCGTGGACTCTGTAAACAGCCTAATGGAATACAAACAATACAGTACGTTATATTTCGTACGGTCCATTTCACTCAGGAAGAGAAGATGTGGACGAAATATTGGACATTCCTCGGCGCGTTTAATTAACCGTCTGTTTAGACAACACCGGGGGAGCTCTCTCTTTCTCTCTCCCTCTCTCGCATCGGCTTCCAAATGAATTTCAAAAGAATGATTTTTATTTTTGTACTTCTTCGTGACTTGGAGGAGAACAATGCAGGATGAGGTTTCCAGACGAAACTCCAGGGAAAACTAATATGCCAGAAACTGGATCCGAATGTTTAATGAAAATTCTCTTTTCACTTTATTTGTAAAAGTCGTTGGAAATATAATGCTACCCGACAGAAAAGTGACTAGTTTTTAAATTTAAATTACAATTCCTTTTTGAATTTTTTTAAAAATCCTTTATATGTGTCAGTATCAAAGACAAAATCACAGTCTAAAAATTAGACAAAAACTTTATTTTACGATATTAAAAAATACTTTAATAGATATAGTTTTGCTGTTGCGTTTTAGAGAAAAATGCCTTTTAGCTTAGCGACATACAGCGGAGAAGCTATAAACCAACAGCAAGTGAATATCTATTTAGGTGTCAAACTATTTTCGACGCTGAGATATAGTTTTTGCCAGTAAAATGGTAATAAATTTAATGACTTTAACGTAATGAATAAGGCAATCATTTTAGGGGTGGATAAATTACTATCAATGCAACCTCCGGCCCTGTAGCTAGCATTCCGCTGCAGTTCCATAATCACACTAAGTCCTCATGCACCCCGCTGTAATGCGCTCATAAAGTATTTGTCCACTGCTATACGGATATATCTAGTAGGCAATAATTTAAATTCCCTGTGAAGTGAATTTTAATATATATATATATATATATATATATATAATAGCCGTTGTTCTCGTTAAATGTAATTCTTCCTGGTTATCGTAAAATGTCTGTATTTACGTTTAATTTTCTCTTACTACAATGAGGTAATTCGAAGACAGGTAACATTTATTTTTAAAACAGTTTTCTTTACTTAACAACGTTCACTGGTTGAAGTCATGCTCTACAGACTCGATTTTATAGTGGAGGCAAGTAGAACTGCAGATGTGCACATAAGGCGCTGAAACAAACTGGGGCAAAATTCTTTTCGCGAAAAGTCCGTGGCTCTACTGATAGACAGTACGTATGACAATTTATATATAAATGTATTTATTGTTTTTAGTGGTGTTATTTTTATTCCCGTAAAGAGTGTGTGGTAGATAAATAAACGCTGAAAACAATTGATTTCTACGCTTTTTTCGAAGCCAATAAGGATAAAATACTCAATGACAATCCTAGATAATGGTGTTTGCCAACTTTATGAGTAAATATTTATCCAGAATTTCTAATTCGTTACGCGTGATCTCTTGCGTCACAGTTAAATGCACGAGGTTCCGGCGTCAGAGATTGTGCCTCAGAAGTTCGTAACGCTGGAAACAATTTTGTTTAAAACGTTGGCTAAAACTATTGCCTAGGATTGCTACTGTTTAATTTTCGCAAATTGGCTTTAAGAAACCTACGGTTATAGTTCAATGCTTTTAGAGTTGAATTACTTAAGAGGGCGTGGTACATAATTTGGATTTGAAGTACACGTTTGCATTACTATAACATACTTGCAAACCTATTCGGGATTGGCAAATGGATGGGATTGAGACACGTCTTGAACATCTTGTTTCTCAACTGTGCTGTTGCTATAGTTACTTCTTTATTCGTAAGCAGGGCAGTACACTAGTTTCCATATTTTTAGAGTTATCATGTGAAGTCACGTGGTGCAACTGCATATGAGAACAGAAAATGGCAAACGACTACAACGTATATGAAAACTAAGGTCACATAGCAATGTACAATTAAGTTGAAATAGATTTTCCTAACATTCTCAGCAAGAACATATTTTCTGTCTCTGATTCTAGTACCGAGAATATTTAGATGGTTTGTGGCAGGCAGTTTCATAAATTAATTCTGCTCATCGTGAAAAGAACTTGCAAAGAATTTGAGTAGCCATTTTCAAAGCGAAGTCATTATTTTAACAAACGTGTGGGCACATAATGCTTGTCTTCGTTATTTTATCTATTCATACACCAAAATAAAAATCGTATTTGATTTTAAGGGAAATGATTAGACCTCTCGTATCTGGCCTAAGCGGTCTGGGTTCGATCCCCGGCGGAGCTCGGTCCCTGATATTTCGCACATAGGAAACGTGACGGACGTTGCTGCTTGCCGGCTTGTTTTCCAGAGATATCATGTTTCCCCCGCCTTTCTCATTTCTTCGCTACTTCACACTCATTTCACATAACTTCATCCTGTTCTCCCAACCACATTGCGTCCCTGCCAGAAGGCGGGAACACGTGGTAGATTTAATTTCATTTAGTATGAGAAGAGGTAACCTGCATTTCTGTTAGTTATTTACTACATCACTGTTTTCATTTATACCGATTTTGGCTGCGTTCGGGGAAATATGCTTGATTTTTATGATGTTTGAATTTTTGTTTCTTTTTCAAGTGCATTTATTCTCCGGGCCACACACCAACAACTTCTACAAGACTACAAAAGCCAATACACAGATATTTATCTAGTGCAACTGAACTGTTTTTAAGGGTCACGTATTCTTAAAATAATAAAAAAAAAATGCGTGTTGTGCGTTCTGCAAGTACCTACGACACATTTGTTTAAATATGAGATTATACTTATTTTTAGCAACCACTGGGCTAAAAATTCCTGAAAATTTTTAAGATTCACAGTTTTCGGGAATTATAAACGTAGAAAAAGAAAAGAAGTATGATACCCTTGGAAAGTTTTGTATGTTAGTGTAGCATGAAATTGAACATAATATTTAGTCGGGAAGTGTTACGTACTTTTCGGGTACAAGCGACGCCTTTGGTACAAAAAGTGTTTCTAATATCGGTTATGGTAGTGATGACTTTTTGTTACTCTATGGTATTATATTTTATATTGCACTTTTTATCTATGGAAGTCAAGAATTGTTCTGTGCAAGTACACAATAAACATACTTCTGTGCACTGTGTATTCAGCATTCAGTGTATTTGGTTTCATAAACAGGATTTAATTTTCAAGAAACCTTCGTAAGAATGGAAAGGGTATGTATAGAATTCTGTATTACCTGCGAAATTATCACGTGGCGTTAGTGATACGTTAACTTAGAACAAAAATTTAAAAGAAACAACATTTATACGAGAACTATGTGAATAAAAACTATTACCACCATACCCATTTTTAAATACAAGTGAAATAACGGTACGGTTCTAACATTACGATATTTAAGTGAAAGGTGCTTGTTAAAATAAATCGTAATTAAAGTTAGAACTTTAATGGACAAAGATCCGCAAAAATTAATATCCATGCATTTATTTATTTTTGTTTACAATACTTTACAATATATTCTAGTAAATATTCATACCAATCCTCTTGAGCAGAGCTCTAGGTAGGAATAAAATAATTAGCTCTCACAGGAACATGCAGATGCGAGCACTTTATAACAATAACAGAAATACGATGTTAAACAATTCAAATTACTGTTATAAGTTATATGCAGCCTGCGTAGCTAGCGAACAAGCAAGTATAGGAAAACATACAAACTACGGTAAAATAATACATACACTTGTGTCAGGATCATACTCATACTTAGGTTTCAATATACCAAATCTCACGTTTTTTTTTTTTCATAAAAGAACACCCAATTGCAAATTGTTCAATGTTGTCACATGAATTTAGAGATTTTTCGGGCGTTATTTACCACATGTATTTCATTAAGACGATTAACTTGGTGTATATTTTCAAGCTTTTTGACATGCGAAAGGAATTAGTAGTGTACTAGTCTGATAGCCATATTATTTGTTTAACGAAAAGCATAGCTATCGTTTACTGTCACTATTTCAATCAGAAAACTAAATACTATTTTACTGTTATTTACAAATCCTTAAATTAAGAAAATTGTTGACTAAGCGCATTCAAAAGTGTCTCATTGGGTACAGTTAAGAAGAATATTGTAATATGTAATAGATAGGGACTGGACAATTTCGCGAATTCAATGACCTGTAGGCTAGAATCCATTGTACTGTGCATACTCAAGCCCCGGCTATTAGTCAACTAGCTGCTACTCAGTGGAACAGCAGACAATGAACGAATAGACGGGGCTTGAGAACGCATAGTACAATGGATTCTAGCCTACAGGTCATTGAATTCGCGAAATTTTCCAGTCCCTAGTAATAGGGAACACAGAAGGTAGATTTTAAATTTACTATGAACACTAACTAAAACCACGGTTGAAAACATTTGATAACGGACTAATCATGCTTTTCTTAGTTCCACATTTCTATTAATTACGACGAAAACCTTTTTGAACAAACACAAATTCAGTGATAATTTTTACAGAATTTTTTATTAGCCTAATGAACAAGCGGAACTATTATACTATTTAGTCCTTTTACGCTGCCAAAAGGATGAAAGCTGAAATACGACTGGCTGTAAAAACGGGAAAGAATTGTAAAATGCGTGTACTGTCAAAATATATTTAAGTTAAATCTTTTCAACATAAGCACCACACAGATTGAGGCACGTGTACCGGTGCACCAGCTTCCAATATCCTCTGCAAAGAAAGTCACAGTCTGCCTCTTGAACCTTACTTGTTTATATATTTTGGCGTAGTACGCTGACGATGTTCATCAATCGTCGTTTAGCAGTGTCATTTCTTAATGCGATGCCCATGAACGTTCAGTGGTGGCAACTTTCGTGGCCTAGCGTATTGGAAAGCTGGTGCATCGGTACGATGAATAAATGTCTAATATGCATCGTGACTATGTTGAAAAGTAGCTTCAATATGTAGGTCTACGTATATCTTGACAGTAAAATCATTTTAGAGTTCATTGCCGGTTTTTTACTGCCCAACACAGGTTTTAAAAAGCCTCGTAGTATTTATTCTAATGCACGCCTCCTACCGAGGATTACTGGACGCGTTGACCCGGATTCACGAATGTGGGAATCGTGTCGTACAATGCCGATGCCCTTTCCCCTTCAATTCCGGTGATGCCTCGTACCCACCCCTCGGCAGCGCTTAAAACCTATATGTAAAACGCTTACTTAAATGCGAGGATGTGGTGAAGAGAGTTGAGGCGTCGATACGCTGCCGGCAGGACTCGGTGGACGACTGGGTGGGGCAGCAGGACCTACAGAAGCAGCTGTGGAAGGCTCTGGTGGCAGAGTTCCTAGGCACGCTGTTCTTCGTCTTGTTCGGCTGCGCCAGCTACGCGACCAACAGTGACTCTCTCGTCGTTGGCCTCGCCTTCGGCCTCGTAGCCATGGGCGTCGTCGCTGTGAGTATCCTTTCTGCTCCTCTGCCTCTGCTACACAAGCTCGCGTGTGGAGGGTGAGTAGGACATTTCATATTTACATGTGCAGAGTCAAGTTTACACTATCGAGGACACGGTTTGTTTTACGCATATTTGTAATTGTTTGAATAATCTTTATGTTTTGTAGACAAACATTGTGACTATATACTATATATATTTTTTTTTCTATCTGATATAGTTTTTGTGTAGTGGCATTTCAAAGTCCAAACGTGCATAAAATGGTTTTATAAAAAAATCAACTAATTTAGAGAATTAAAATAATTTTAATTCACGTTGAAGAACAGTGTCACGATCTACGTCAAGACTTGTACGAAATTCTACCTTGAATGATTTTTGTATGATTGAAAATTGCTGACTTTGACAGTATAACATCGCAAACTTTCTATAATATTTTGATCATACAAAAAAAATTCACTATTTTTATTTGAGTCACTGTATGCTTGCTACAAACTGAAATGTCATCCTACCCACTCTACCCTCGTGACTTATTTGAATCACTTATAGTTGTTTACGAAAAGTCACGAAGAAAGCCTGGGTAGACTATCTACCCGAGTGGCTTGAAAACTAACCAGTTTTCAAACAAACTACCTTTTTTTCAATTTTGTTTTTACAAATTATACTCTGGACATAGTCTGAAACAGTTATCCACGTGAAATTAACAGCCAGGTCCCGTAGGATTAATTGCAAGGCCAAAATGTTTTGTTAGTTAAATATAATGGTGTCCTTAAACTTTTGGTAGAAGCTGTAATTGGTACGTAAATACCACTTGTATGTCCCGTCATAACACGCGATAATTTTATCTGGTTATTTGAACAACATAGAACTAGTTAAATATACTAGTGTTTTACTTGACATAGCCTGCGGAATACTATTATTGAATACAATGCTCTCAAACAGTGGCGTAGGAACAGGGGGGTACAGGGGTACAATGCACCCGCCAAAAATTGATAGTGGTTACAAAATATAATTTGTACCACCGTACACATTAGCGCATATGCACGAAAATATAAAATTCAAATAGGTTAACGAAATACAATATAACAAGATGTATGCTTTTAATTTTATATTTATACTGATTTTAACAAATACAATTAAACTACTAACAACTTAAAAGTTTGAGCATAAACGTTTGAGTAAATATTTGTGTTTTGAGCGTACTGAAAGTGTTGGATTTTTTTTGGTAACAACCCGACTTGTCACCCGTGCAGATAGTTTTTTTAAGTATTTTAATTACCTGTCCACAATATTGACTAGGATCAGGCAAAATTCGTCCCTCTTCCAAGGTTCGGCCTTCTCCGTGACAGTTCGGCTACTATCATTTTCGCTAAGGTACTGAAATTCGCTTTCAAGTTCAGTGAACGGCTTATACTTACCATACAGTTCGGTAACTAGGATGTTGTGTAGGTCTTTGTGTTGTAGAGGGCCGAAATATGTTATATTTTATACCATCTGCCCGGCCGCAGATTCGCTCGCTGTTCTTTTAAAAATTATCAACAATATAGTAATCTGGGTTAGACTACACTGGCAGTCAACCGGGTTTTCACATGTGATAATCGTGCCTGTACGATGCCACAGTTCGGTTACTTTTCTTATGGACCTCCCGTTTTCTCGGCACTTCTGCCAGCTGCCACTAATGTGTGTCTCTTTAATAGCATAGCAGTTCCCCGTCACAGTTTTTTCACGGGATTTGAACCTTTGAGCTTCCTAACAGTGTCCGAAACTATTACGTCAAAAAAGGTTGTCAGAATTGTTAAAAAGCAAATGTGAAAGATAGGCTGTGCCCAAAGTGGTACACGTATCAATAGTTTGAAAAAAAGTAGCAACTTCAAAAATGGTTTCTCCGTATTCCTATCTGCTTTTCGGTACTTCTGTACATTTTCGTCTTTACGCCACATAAACTGTCGAATTTTGAAAAAAAAATATTTCATCGTTTGTTAGTCATTTACGCAAGTTTATTTCTTATTTAGAAATATCTCGGTATCTCAACACGTCTAGCAGATATAGTTTATTAGGGGGGTGGGGTAGAGGTTCCCTGCAGAATTTTAAATTTTTAAATAATTTTAAAATTTATACAATACCGCCTATGATTTACCTTATTGACTCATATTGTGAATATATTTAGAGCGATAAAATATTTATAGATTTAATATATTTTGTGTAGAGGCAGATCAAGCCCAAATTTGTGAAAATGGTTTTATACAAGAGACGAAAACCATCTGACTTAGAGAAATGAAATAGTTTTACACTGAAGAACCATGTCACAGGTTACGTTAAGATATTTATAAAATAACTGCAGTGAATATGTTTTTTTTTGTTTCTTTAAACAACTGCTGAATTTGAAATAAAAATTGCCCAAATTCTGCCATTCTTTTTTAATACGGAAAATGTCAGTGCCGGTTTTTATACATGTCTTGACGTTGCCGGTGACACTGTTCTTCAGTATGAATTTATTAGTTTCTTTAAGTCAGTTGATTATCGTTTCTTGTATAATACGGTTATATGCAACTTTGTGATTTGAGATTTCACTATATAAAAACTGTGATAGCAAGATATTTTATTACAATAAAAATAATCACAAAGTATATCTACGAATCAAACTATATATCGTACAAAAACAAACATTATTAAAACAATTAACATTTGGTGGTAACTCCCTCCTCAATTGAATCCACTTTAATTTTTAAAGTCCTTAGAGGTAGAATTTTAAAAAGTCCTGAAACTGCTTTTTAGGGATATTCGTAGTTTTGATTTTTATGCATAAATCAACTCGATTTCACAATAGGTTTAAAAGTTTTCGGAAATTTATTAAAATTATATTCTACAGCTTTAACCCCCTTAATTTTTATATAAAAAAACAGGTAATATCTAGGGATAATGGTTTATCGTGGGAAAACTTGACTGTTTGCTGGAATACAACACACGTTCAAATTACCAGATAATTACTTGCTTTAGCTTGTACTTGGAACTGTTACCCTATTTTACTGAGTCAATAAGGATCCCGAGATTGTAAAATTTTACACCTGTTATTCGTCTGCAGACAGCTACGTTATGTCAGAAGTATATTACCGAATCATATATGTTTCAAAAAACTACAGTGATTTCAAGGATATGTTGGCAGAAACATTTTCGCGTTACACCATCATCACTAGATGCATTTTGGTAAGCTTTATGCTGATGTAGAAAGCACATTGATATCGCAACTGGTTTAAGCGCTATTGAGGATTCACAGAAAAACATATTTCACCACATTTCACTGACTTACCATAATTTTAAAATTTTGGAAAAGAAAAAAACCTTAGTTTGTGTCTTCGGCGTAAGGGAAAGCCCAATTCAAAATTACACATATCAAGGTCCAGAGGTTTGGACTGTACGCTGACGAGTGTATGAATGGGGCTCTTAATTTTATATAGAGAGATAATGTATGTAGTGTCAAAGTAAATTACACAAAATTAACAAGAAAACATAAAAAATATTATTTCGTATATGATACGCCATTGCGTCAAAGTAAAAAAAAAATAAAAAAAAGCATTCTTGTGGTCGGCGTCAAATTTTGTGTGATGCAGGTATGACATTTAAGAGGTTTAGTAACGTGTCAATCGTTCGCTGGTTTGCCAAGGCTATCAAATAAGTTAACAATTCTGCAGAATAATGAGTATGTGCATAAAATATAATCTTATATATTTGATAAAACATAACATATGTAACGTTTGTATAACACAAGGGATATCATACTATCGAAGCATGTGTAAATGAATAGCTAGAAAATATTTTGGGAGCCTGAAACTCATTCAAACAAATCAAATCGCTACGCAAATAAAAAAATCCAACTCAATATTACTTTGCTGACTGCATCATATATAGGAGGCCGCGGTGGGTGAAGTGACTACTGCTCCATAAACCTAAGTGTGTCTCCGGAAAATATGTGAACTACAGCCTCCCCCTCTCTGAAATGCCTTACCCTCCTACTCTCCTTTGCCCCGCTACATCCTACCTGCCAATAGTGAGCAAGTAGCCTGGCCATCGTGACAAGCTGTGTGTACAGTCTCATCAGCTGAAACGTGACAACCGGTGTGTAGTTAGTTGTTGTCCAGGTCGTGTTGTTTTGCACCGCGCATCTACAAGCTATATCATTGCACAGGTCTATTAGACCTACTATAGATGGTCGCTTACAATATGAATAAAGTGTACAGGGAGGGCTCCAAGACATTCCCCTCCACACCTTCACATGACGACCTCGAAACACTAGCGCTCTTACCGTCCTTACCCGGGGCTACACATAGGTTTGTCATGCAGTAGAGTACTAGCCTCCCTACCAAGGTGGTCCGAGTTCGCTTCCCAGCGGGATCGGTCCCCGGACTTTTACATGTGAGAATCGTGCGGTATGATGCTGATCGGCGGATTTTCTCGAGGATCTTTCGTTTCCCCCACCTAACATTCCGGCGCCGTTCTATATTCACATCACGTCATCCCTTACCAGCGCTAAAGACCTAGATGTTATTGCTGGCCAAAAAAATCTCTTCACAAAGAGGAAATTACGTTCCAATAAGTGGCTGAATATAAAATACTGAAAGTTGTTTAAACCAATACAATTACAAAGAAAGCATCGGCATTGAAATTAAAACAAAGTAAAAAAAAAATCACAGTTTCTAAGTGTGTTCAAAGGTGACTATAAATAAAGCTGTGCTTTCTTCGTCGTCAAAAGTTAAAGTTTGCTACGGTTCTGATGGACTGATAACATTTCATGAGGCTGCTGACTGGCTGTAGATTACGTAATTACGGACGCGTTTCACCTCAGTTTTCAACGTGTTTTTTTTATATTTGTACCAGATATATATTTATTATTTTATACATAAATTGTGATTAAATCTTCCTCTTAGGAAATATTTGTATCTATCATATTTTTTTGCGTAATGAGTCGTAAACGTCAAAATTTGCACTTAACGGTTTTATGTATGCCACTAAAACCAACTGACATACCAAACGGAAAAAATTCACAGTATTTAAGAATGTTGCAGACTATGATTGGATATATTTAAAAACAAGAAATAAAGCACTTTTATATTTAATAAAAAAATTTCAAATTTTAAAATAAATATTAAAAAATTTAAAAACTTTTTGAAAATGCAAACACTTATTATTTTTCTTTTTACATGTGTCAAATAATTGCGTACAACATTGTTATACACTGTGAATTTTTTTCGGTTTCGTATGTCAGTTGGTTTTAGTGGCGTACATAAAACCGTAAAGTGCAAATTTTGATGTCTACGACTCATTACGCAAAAACTACTAGAGATCCAGAAATTTCCTAAGATGAAGATTTAGTCTCAATTTATGTCTAAAGTAAGCAAAAATAATGTCTGGCACAAATATAAAAATAAAAAAAGACGTTGAAATATGAGGTTAACCGCACCCTTAACAGATTTACAGACGAAAGGCGGGTGACTAGGTTTAGCTTTATACGCCTTTTAAGAAATGGTATGCCGTTAATTGTTTTGTTTAATTCAATGTTGACTATATACTATCTGCGCCACAAGTCCTAGAATCTAAGATAACAGGGTGCGGAGGCTCGGGAAGTAATATGCGAGGTAGTAGAATCGCTTTTACTATAAAATTCAAGAAAACATCTGTACTTTGAAAGACTTGCCGGGAAGCAACACTATAAGATTATCACATTTAACAAATAGCCCACGTAACATATGTAATCCCGTACTATTGAATAATAAGTGCTAAATAACATTCAGAGAAATATGAAATGCTTATGCATATTACCACGAAGCTAACCTTGTTACCGTATTTCCTTGAAGGTTGTAAGCACATTGTTTCATCATTAATATCATAGTATTTTCGTGATGGACTTTGTAAGAGTAAAGCATTCAAAACAATTAAAATGCACTTTTATTGGAATTTCCGGTAAGAAATTCTATTTACCCTACTTTTATTTTTATGTCTTAGTAGCCTATTACACAAATGCTTGATTATTACACGAACCTTGCATTGCAAACAGCACCGATGCTGTTGTAGCAATTTGTATGCCGCAAGGATGTTGTCAATATTTTTGGTTACGTATAATTAATGAACTGATTACTTAAATTACGGTGTGTAGTGTTCTTGTTTTTTCATACAAATTAATTTTTTTAGAGGACTAGGCTCCTGGATTGTTAACTGTCTCGTTGTAAAACTCCGCTATAATGTTTTTCTAAAAATATTAATATTTAAGCACGTTTAATATTTAGCTTATCTAAATACGAAAAATAATTGAAATGCACAATTTTACACCTCGAAATACCAAATTTTCCCGGGGGAGGACATCCGGACCTCTCCTTCCGCTTTATTAGAGGGGGTTTATTGTTCCAAGATGTAGCTATGGAGGTTAAGGTTACATGAAATATGTTGTTTTAACTGCTAAGGATTTAAGTTACTTTACTTGGTTATAGTCATTACAAGGTACTTTATGATTATTAAATCTGAAGGGGAGGGAAGCACGTGATAAGTTATGTAAAGACAATTTCTGAGGGATAATGGCTGAAGGCGGATGGCTTAGTTATCGGCGGACGGCAGGTCGTGGGTCTCGATCCAGGAAAACCCTAGCGAGCTGGTGACAACTAGAATATTCGTAGAGAACGGATCACATTTCCCCCAATACACTGTGATATATGCCAGTCTTCAGCGCGTGTGATAGGATCGCTGAGGGTCTCATCTTTCGCAACCACTGACCTGATTGCCTCCCTGAGGCTTGCCCCTTCTTCCAGACGAGGCTCTTGAGTTTCATAACAGGGTGTTGGTCATGAATGTACGTATACCGCGGGCTGTAGCAAGTGCTTATCGACGCTGTAGTCACGGGAGTGTTGAGGTACACACCGCAACCATTGTTGAGAAAGCTGTGGACAACCCATTCCGCTAATGAGACCGCGTCTTCCGACATACAAATAAACGATCGTGCGCATCTCCATACGCCACTACACACCCACCCATACGTCAGATCGTGAGAGTAAGTGAAGGGCAATACCATATGAACACTGTTAACTCCGTGCTGTTGTATTCAAATGCCTTACAATGAACAGTTAATAAAATGTGCAAGTCTCCACGTAGATGTAAAATCGCGTAACACTGATAACTTTGCAGACTGCATAGTAGTTATTATATAGGTTTTTTCTACGTACATTGGTGTGTGTATGTGTGTGTATGTTCACCCATTAAACCTAACGTAAGCCATTATCTCTTTTTTGTACGGTTTCTGCGATAATTATTACATAAATATTTAACAAGCAGATATCACTAATCTATTTGGTGGTTGTGTTTGAAATTATCTTTGTCGCGTGATATATTTGTATTTTAAGGTAAGACATTATACCGTTTCGACTAATGAGTTAGTATTTACTGTCTCAAAAAAATATATTGCGCATTGTGTAAACCATTTAAAATAAAACTGATGCCAAACATTTTTGGTGTCTGTTCTCATTTACGATTAAAATATAAATGTGAAACAGTAGAAACAGGACAGCATGGCCTTGAATATAAGCAGAAACTGTAAACACTAACAATCGTAACACGTTTTCTATTTTGCATGTCACATTTTGATAAAAAAAAAGATTTAAATTGTGAACGAAAAGTGTTAAAATCTATCTTCATTTTATGCAGGATGTTTCAAGACGGAATGCGTTATTTTGCGTGATGATAACTTATGAAAAAGTAAGTCGAACTTTGTGTTTATACATTTGTTTGTTACATGAACATAGAAGGATTGCTGCTATGCTCAAAATTGAAAAAAAAAAAATTTAATTGAATTTAAGATCTACTCTTAAACTTTAATTGTTTTGACACTATTCAAAGCGTGGATGATTAATATTAAAATAAAGTTTTTTTTGTATTTGAAACATACAATTTTAATGTCAATTTTCAGGGTAGCAATTACCTATACTATATTCGCTTTATGAACTAATTTTTTAATCACATTTTCTGCTAATTGTATTATAATTCTTTACCTACGTCCGGAGTCAGCCGTGTATTGGAGTTGTTCGTGTATTTGGTACGTGATAGATGCACTGCGCAGGTAAGAAAACTTTAACTTAGAAATCAAATTCGTAGATTATACGTTTCAAATACATGAATCACTTAAATAATTTTATAAAGTAATATAATACTTTATGCAATAGGTTGGTACGTTTTCCTACGTAACTTGATGAGAAAACGAGAAGAACATTACACATCAAATATATATTATCTACTTAAATTTAAAACACTCACCGCAAGTGGCAGTACTGTTGTTATTACAATGATTTCTTCATTGTTATATAGCCGGAATAGGAAAACTGTTGATAATCTTGTTAATAGGAGGAGTGTAACCTAAAACAGAAAGAAAGCAAAGTGAAAAAATACGAATATTCTACAACTCCGTATGTAGAACATAATAACTTATTCTTATAGTAATACTTATATTTTAATTTTTTTAAATAAAAATAAATTCATTAAAAATTGCCGTTATGATTTATGAAATAAAATATAAGCGGAACATTTGTATGTGAATTTTTAATTTTGTTATAATATACTAATTTTATTGAACTGTAAAAAGTTATTCGAACAAGGCAATGATACTCATGTCAACAGTCTACGAAAAGAAGTTCTAAATTTATTCCAGTATCCTATATGTCTCTTCCTGTATCCGTTGCCTACGAGATTGTCGAAGGTCTATGCATGACTTTGTTTCCCACGATACAAATGGTTGGTAATGAGCAGTTCTGAAATCTTCGCTAGGAGCAGTAATTTAAACTATTCAGTTGCGTAGTTATTAGGTTGTTATAAAATATGTAACCCTGATCTATGCTATAATAACTTTTCGTAATAGTTAATAGAGAAAACTTATGCGTGAACGTTAGTAGCTGGGAATTACCGATTCTGGTGCACCTGCGTTGTGAGGATGCACCATGGGATATTTTAATTACTCAGGTATGCTCGGCAATCACTGGCTCGGTGACCATATTATTTACCTTTCACCTCATAACTTCCGTATTTCCCTCAAACTTTCCTCATTCCTTAAATTTATTTTCCCTGATTCGAGGTCCCAAAATCAGAAGGGAGCGAGCAGACGATTTCGCTGCTCGTGGGTCAGTTTTGAGGAAGACTTGAGCATCAATAAACCGAGTGAAGCGGCGCAACGGTAACACGTTGAACTCGCATTCGGGAGGACCCGGATTCGATTCCCGGCTCCGACTATCCTGATTTCGGTTTTCAATGGTTCCCGAGATCGCCCCAGGCGAATGTTGGTGTGGTTCCTTAACAAAGGCCATGGCCGACTCCTCTCCCAGCTCCTGGCATTGTACACAGGTTGTGTATCACCATCTCTATTGACCTCGCTGTCGGCGAGACGTGAAGCCCACTTACCTTATCTTACCATGAGCAACAATATAAACATGAAACAATATATATTCTTAAGAATTTTTTTATCACAATGACTGCGTATTTTTACTACTTTTAGTAATTTTGTGTTATTTTAAAAATATTTTTATTTATGGTTTGTTTCATTAAACTTTTATAAACTTATTACATTCCAGACGATACTGTGTATTATTAGGTATTTGTAAATAATGATCAAAGTGTAAATTATGATTGTGAATGAGTAGTGTTAAATTTGTACATAGGTCTTCCTACCCGCCCATAACACCACAGAGAGCAACGGAGTACAATATATGACTATAAGTAGGTGTTAGCAGCGTACTGTCTCACAATACAAGTCTTGAGTCAGTCTTGCCTCTTGTCCCCCTCACCCTCTGAGAACAATAGGTCAACGTCTATGGCAGGAAGGTGGTAGTGTGCACGTGTGTATGTGTGAGCAGGGTGCCGGGCATGTCAGCGGAGCCCACATAAACCCGGCCGTGACGTGCGGCATGATGGCAGTCCGCAACATGTCAGTCATCAAGGGCCTGCTGTACATCCTAGCTCAGCTACTCGGAGGTGTCGTCGGCGCCGCCATACTCCTGGTACCAACACTCTCTACCTGCTTCATGCACAGTCACGTAAACAATGTATTCGCGATCTGGAGAACACAGGTTACATACATAACCTCTCCGGCCAGCACCAGCTCGGTCTTACATATGTTAAAGAATCACTCCAAGCGAGCAATGAAATTGATACCTTATTGCAGGCTGCTCCCTGTTCTATTCCTGAATCTACAATGACCTCTGTCATCGAGACGTTTAGACCATGCTCTCCAGTTTATACCGTTTATACTGTTTTTGCGATTATTATTTTTAAGAGTAAACTAGAGCAGATATCAAAAATCTGTTTCGCAGTTTTGTTTAAAACGGTTTATTTCCGTGATAGCTAACTTTGTTCAACACAATAAATTATACGGTTTCGACTAAAATGTCAGTTAACCAAAATTTAGTTAAATGCGTAAGCTAAAATCATAGTAATTACTGCCTTAAAAAATCAGGCAACATAAAAAATACGATTTTAGACAAAAGTACCGGACACATTTTTGATATCTGCTCTCGTTTAGGCGTAAAAAATAAATTCTCTAAAAAGTATAAACAAAAGAACACAGTCTTAAGGGTTCTGACTACCTATATTGTAACCTATAGAGTTTACAGAAATGTTAAAATTGAATGGTTCAGAAGAACAACGTTGTAACCACCAAATGCAGCTGTTAAAGAGTCGATCAGATAAATAGTTTTCTAGTAGCACTGTTGTACTGCTAATCATAGCATTTACGTATATACGGTTGTTACAACTGTTATTACAAACAATAAAGACACATCCCACACACGTATCAGAGCAAGTACAACGGTTTCCAATATTTTACTAATTTCTTTTACCATAAATGGTAGTTACAGCGTTGTTCCCGTGGTTACTTCTCACTGAATCAGTTTTAAAAGTAATTCTTCCAACCAAACAAAATGCGTTCTTCATTTATTGAAAAATTCTGCTGTACAAGTTTTTTTTTAATTTTTATTTATAACACTTAATAAATCGAATAAATTAAACATTTGTATTTAAGGGGTACGTGAAGGTAAGATGTCAAGCAAACGACTGGAATACACTATCGTCAATAAAATCTTAACTACTCATCACAGTTCGACGGGACTTTTTTTGAGTAGATATTTTTATAGTGGACGTCTTTTTATGCAGCCCTATGTAGTAATATGATATGTTTTCAAGTAAAACATCAAAAATTGTTTTAAAAAATAAGAGCTTCAAACCACAAACCACAAAATCCATAAAAATGGAAATACAGTATATAATATTTATAAATTTTAATATTAAAATATCCAGGTATTTGTAATAACGAAATTTCAAAAATACTACCAGAAAGCTAGTTAACAGCTTGTCTAAAACAACGTCAACATCTGTCATAAAGAACAGCCCCGAGGTCTTTCTGGAGTGATTTCGTTAATCTACGGACAAACGGAGTAATCATGGGAGGACCCAGGTCCTCTCGAATGCGATTTTGTATACGAGTGTGTTTCGTGGTTTGTAACATCGGACTAATTAGAGTAGCGGGGGTAAATTGGAGACGAAAATGTTAGGGGTTAAATGTTGTACGACGACATTTTACGCACACAGTGTGGCAACACTGCCCTGAGAAAGTCCCACTTGCGTTCTACTTCCAAGTATTATTTCGTGTGTGTTACGACGAGAAAACATTTAATCATGTTCGGACTGCTCGGGATTTGAACCTGTATCCATAATATGGTGGTCAGAACCAAAGGCGTTGATAACAATTTTTTTTAAGATGGAGAAGGGGGGCAAAATTCACCTATCCCTCCTATTAAAGTGATGGGGAGGGGTTCGGAGGTCCTTCTTCGGGAAAATTTGGGTTTCAAGGTACAAAATTAAGCTATATATCAGTAGTTTTCTTGGAAAGATATCAAGAGCAAAATTAAGCTATTTTTGGGTTTGCATGTACATATTGTTGAAATAGTCATTAATAAAATTTTATTATTTTGTAAGATCACATCAAACACTTGATTGTATCGTCACAGAACATAACCACTCCAAACAATGCCTAATTTTCGATAGAGAAATGTTGCAATTAAAAAGACAGCACATAATGTATCGACACGAATTCCGAGTCGCAGACAGTCGTTAACAAAAGAAGTAATCAACGAAAAATCTGCAAAATACAAACAATTCATAACTTTACAACTTCGCTTATGTTCAGAGACTTCCTTGTGAAAACATCGAAAAAGTTTTGCAAAGCACTACTTATTACTATTTCATGCGACTTCATTACGTTCATTACATACGTTAAGGAATTCGTGGCTTCCAGAATATTAAATGTCTTATATAAGAAACGTTAACAATTTGATGAGTTAGTGCTTAAGAGGGTGTGGTACATAATTCAACGCTAAAAGCATTAATCTGTAACTGTAGGTTTCTTTAAGCAAATTTGCGAAAGTTAAACAATAGCAATCCTAGGCAATAGTTTTAGCCAACGTTTTAAACAAAATTGTTTCCAGTGTTAAGAACTTCTGAGGCACAATCTTTGACGCCGGAACCTCGTGCATTTAACTGCGGTGCAAGAGATCACGCGTAACGAATTAGTAATTCTGGATAGGTATTTACTCTTAATGTTGGCAAATACCATTATCTAGGATCGTCATTGAGTATTTTAGCCATATACGCTTCGAAAAAAGCGTAGAAATCAATTGATGTTTTCAGCGGTTATTTATCTACCACGCACTCTTTAGTAAGTTTCATTTCATAGTAATAATTAAATATTAAAATTCCAACAAACGTTAATGTTTTCTTCACCTTATTTGGGTCACGTGATCTTTTAGTCAACTAAACAACTATTCTCGACATGGCCTAGGGTAGAGGTCAACATAGCCACTGCAGACTGGTTTCCTCGTGAAAACATCTGCTGTAAAATCATCGTGTTACATTTGAGTTAAATGTTACCTGACTGTGTAAAATTAGAAGTATTTAATTGAATTACAAATTACTACATACTTCTGTTTTTTGTTTTTTTCTTCCATACTGTAGCCACTGTAATATGAACTTATTTTTAATAATTTATTTAAAGTGACTAACTTTAGTTTGGACTTAAATTTTGTTAACATAACATTGTCTTCCACATATCAACTATGAGATATGAACTAGTCAGAGACAATTAGCACAATGAAGGTAGCGAGATACAGTTACTCAGGAATGTACAGTCCCGCCCCGTTAAAATATTGCTAGGGGCCAGGAAGACTTTCACAAGACATACTTTATAAACTTACGTATCCGCCTTTGGTTATGTTTAGCAAATTCTGTAACATTTTAAATAATTTGCTTTCAGAAGCATTGTTTGAGAACTATTTGAGGATAAACTAATATTCAAAATAAAAAAAAATTCTGGTTAAAAGTGAGCCCACGTGGCAAGGGGCTGGCTGGCCCCCTGGATTTACGCCCCTGACCAGAACGATTGCTGTAAAATAAATAAGATAACTGTGGTGCGCAAGACGGGCCTTATTCTGTGCTATGTTGCGACATTGTACACATATAAGTCATCGCACATTTTTCAACTTACATTATCGTCTCCAATTTAGCCCAGGATTCGCGTAGTGTGCTTACTGCACGCCTGTTACTGGATATCATGTATTTTAGGTGACAGTAAAATGTACGTCGAAGTCACCATACTTGCCTATTAACAGTGCTGTACCCCATTTACATACTGACGTATGGTAAGTGTTTCATGTCGTGTATGAGCGTAGCGAAACATGTACAATACTGTTTAGAAGTTTTTTACAATATGTTACACAGTCTAAAGCACGGTCTATGAAGGTAGAGGTCTTGACACTGAGGAATAAAATGTGACTCCCTTCTTGTTGCCGAGCGCTAGTAGTAATTTGGTGGAAAATTTGACTTGTTTTTGTATTTTGCTTAGCTTAAAATGTGAAGTTGTTACCGGAATTGCGAGTATTATATGGAAGAAAAAAATAGGAACCAAAATTTGTATTAGAACACATTTTTTTTTACAACAGTAAAATTTAGTTTTTAAATATTTTAGATATAGATGCACATTGCAACGATTCTAAAATTTTGTAGGGTACGAAATGATAGTTTTTGTGCGAATGTGTTCACTAAAATAATAATACACAATTTATTTCTTCAGACTACTTTTATAAACAGTTCCACACATGCCAATTATAGGTACCTTGATAAATATATGCAGAAAGATCATAGAGTACTAATAATCCTCACACCGAAAGAAAAGTATTGTTACAGTTACCATACTTGTGTTACAATAGGGAAAACAATCCAGTTTGGCTCTCTGTACTATCTGATTGTTCCCACAAGAATATTCTGTGAAGAAGGAGCAAATAACATCTTTCTCTTACAAAAAAGATTGTTACTTCTGCAGAACAGATTATTATGAGAACATAGTATCGACAACTAACCTTAACTATTGTCCTTATTTTAAGAGAAGTATGGCACTAATAAAAATACTTTTCTTTCAGTGCTCATTGGGTTATAACTGAAAATATTATGGGGGATCAGACAAGGGTATTGTACGACTACAATATAAATCAAGCAACTATCTTGTACCGCATATTTATTTATTATTCCTGGCTGCAGGGACTGAGGCCAGATTACTTCACGAGTCTGCAGCTGGGCACGAACTATCTGCACAGTGAGATATACAGAGTGCAAGGTCTCTTCCTCGAGTTCTTCCTGGGCTTCGTGTTGGTGCTGGTCGTATTCGCCGTCACCGACAAGAACCGCAAGAACGTGCAGTCTCTCAGCGCGCTGGCCATCGGCCTCACTTACACGCTGGGCCACCTCGCCACCGTAAGCTTCTTTCCTTCTGTCGAGACCACGCCCTTAGAAGAAGTGTCTGGACACTTGTCTGAAAATTTAACCCCCTCCCCCTTTTTATTTTATCCGCGATGACTGAAAGCTGATAATATAAATCGCTGCACAGTGGGACAGAAACCAAATCTAGCGGGAAAAAAAATCAAATTTGTAAAGTTATACAGGCCATCACTAACGTAATTTGTTTAGCATAAGTGAAAGATTACGGATCTGAATACATTATGACTGTCTCTGTCACGCAGCAAGACACAAGCAGCTGAACACTTAATGGTTTTATCAGCTTGACAATGGCAGTGAGTGTTGAACGAGTACAGCGCTAGGTATTTCTGTCTGCGATAAAACTGCAAAGAAGAAGCCGATTATTACGATCAATGTCTTAAATTCTTCCGTAAAGTTATACAGTTTTATTTTAAATTCTACAACAGTATCGTGGATGACATTTTTTATTGTGATACATCTATATTTACCTATGATAAAGTAATAATGTTGGCAAATATTTTTTAATATTTTCACAAAAATAAAAAAAATATTTTTGAAACTATGTATGTCCTGATAATGTGGGTAGAAATGTAATAAATAACTTCTTCTGTACATATTAGCACGGTGGATAGCTCCTTTTGATACCATTAGCAAAGTAATGGTATATGAGTGCACACGTTTATTATTTTTAACGATAACAAGATTTATGTAAATTTATTAGACATTTCGAACCAAAGAATTCTCTCGAAATGTATTCCAGTAATTTAAAGTACAATGTTTGTGCATACATGTATATTATTAATATGAATAATGTTTGCTTAAATTCGGAGCGTGATACGTGTAAAAAATTGGTATTGTTTCAGTTTTCCTTCACTTCGACTGGCATGAATCCTGCAAGAAGTTTCGCCCCGTCTATAATCTCTTGGACATGGAACAGTCACTGGGTGAGTGTACATAAATAAAATCCGATCGCGTATGTTTCCACATCAATTGCTGTACTTACACAGTAATCTATTGACTCAACACATACATTTTACTGCAATTTTGTCACGCAAACATAGAGAAACAATTATTATTGAACGAATCTGCAAGTACATTAGCCGTGTTCGGAACTGTGATTGTGATACCATATTAAAAAAAGTTGCGTATCTTAATATTTTAGGATTTGTGGTTTAAATGTACTGATATTAAATTCAATTGCTTCAAGATTATCTTATTCATATGCTCTATAACTCCCAAACATCCAAGTCAAATGCCCAAATCATAATTTCGAACACAGCTTTTGTCACGTAGCCTATGCCTCGTAGAAATAACGAACGTTACATCGAAGATGCTAGAGTACCATTACCACATGGAAATAAATACATCGCTGCCAGTCCATACAGAAAAACAAGGTGTAGAAAATTCACATATACTCATTATGTTACAACACAACAGTTTTGAGGTTAAATTATTTAGACTTTAAATGCATGCTCGTAGATATAACAAACTGTAGTTGCATAGACATCCGTTTATACTTGCACAGAAGGTTCCAAAAACAAAGGTGACCACTGAATTTGTGAGCTGTGATTGGCCAGTACAATGAGAGCAAGGTAACCACACAAACAGAATTAAATTTACTTTATAAATCGCTCATGCCATTCGACTGGACTATTCGGAATGCAGCGAAGCTGGGTGGTCAGACCACTCGCCTCCCAGCAAGGCGATCCGGGCTCGATCTTCCCTTCGGAGGGCTCTGTCTCTGGACTTTCGCTTGTGGGAATAGTGTCGGACAATGTTGCTTGGTCGGTAGGTTTTCTCGGGGATCTCCCGTTTCCCCCGCCCGTTTCATTCCAGGGCTTCTCCAGTGTAAGTTCTCATTCCATGGCAACCAGACACCCATCAATAAGTCTGCATTCGGGGTGCGATTCCCTGGCTCTCGGGAATCCTATTCATACGATGTTCATTTGTTTTATGGCCGGGATATCTAACATTATATAAATATTATGATATTCACAAACTTCACTTCTTTATAAAAAGTCAAAGTGGAAGTTTTCTTTTAGTAAGTTAGGGTTCATTTATCCCATACCTTCCACCAAACTTTCGTCGTGTATGGAAGTTGTTCACGTTTCAAAACAATAAACAGGTTCCCTTACGCAGACAGTCAAACTCAGCTTCTTGAGAGTTTTATAAATATTTTTCCTCTCTGAAATACCGCTTGGACTATTTGTACAGAAAAGGAACATGAACAACTCACAGTCGATGTAAAATGTTAACTTGTTCAGTACACTACGGCACGCTGAAGTAGTGTTTTTGTTACCACAAATTGAAGACCTCGGGAGCAAATACTTATAACAATTCTGAAATTTAAAATATATTCTTATTTATAAAATACGTAGGTAGTTTATATTAAACCACATAAGAAATGATAACTTTATGCAATGCTTTTGTCAAGATTTTACATACTTCAATACACCTAAGCTGAAAACTACAGGAATGATGGTTATCATCGTTATTTACTCCCGAGGTTTTCGATTGTTAAACGTACAAGGAGGAATGTTTAAAGGCAAATGTTTGCTCATTCTGTATTCATTCTAGGTGTTCTGGGCTGGCCCTATTCTTGGAGGTGTTGCAGCAGCCTTTCTATACAATTTCGTTTTTGCTGGTAATGAAAACCCTTAGATATGAGGAACAAAAAGGTAACTAATATAATAATTACACTGTGTGAAAAATACTGTTGCAACTACAAATTATCAGCAAAAATGCCGTAATAGCTACTCAAGGTTATCTTACAAACTATCGCTTTACTACCCAATTGAGAACCAAAATCATAACTTTACATGTTTTCTTGCAAACTGTGTTTATTTAGACATTAAGTTACTGAATCGTACTGGTCAAAGTACACAACATTTAATCCGTTTTAATTAAAAATAGTATTTAAAATGTACCTGTATGCTTTATGCTTTACTCTGCAGATGTCTTTCGAAAACATGACCAGAGCAATTGTTGTACTTGTTTACTATCATCGCACTTGCCACGACGGATAGGGGTCATTCCACATGAAATCACCCAATAAAAAATTATTTGGTTGCATGACCATTTTTTAAAATTACGAAACTTGTCACGCGTATTTCTTCATGTCTACGTGCTTCAAAATCAATTTTCATAAACATTATTTTGCTATATATAATTTTCGTACAGCCATTTTTGCAACATAGTACACATTTGTTTGTGCCAAAATTGACATTTACTTAACCAGTTACAGCATAATACTTATTTGAGCTACAGCATTGAACCAAAAACCATCGTGTTACTAATGAAATAAGCTCAACATTTGATAAACTCAATCAAAATCCAACGTTTAACAGCTTATGAAAAATTTTGGGAGGAACTAAAAAATTGAAAACGTTGTGAGATTTCTCTTTGAGCAGATGGAAGTTCAAAGGAAAATAGTTAGTTCTGATATTGTCCCCTTTCCTTAAATTTTTTTGGCCAAAGATTACCTTTTTCACCAAAATTACACTAACATTCAAATCAAAATTTTAGGAATAAGGGGATGGTGTATGGTAAATGTTCACAATTAAAATTAAAGCGTATTTTATTAGTGACGCAATGGTTTTTGATACAAGGGTCTAACTCAAATAATTATTATGCTGTAACTGGTTAAGTAAATGTCCATTTTGGCACAAACTGGTGTGCACTTAGTTGCAAAAGTGGCTGTACAAAAAAATTTGGCAAAATAATTTTTATAATAAGGGTGATTTCGTATAGAATGACCCATAGGCCAAGCAAACTTATTATACGTGAAGCAGTAAGTTGGCTGGGTTATTCAGACAAAATAGATTCGCGAAACAAACGACACGTATAAAGTATGATACTGAAATTAGAAAGTTAATAGATGTTAATTCACATCTGTGACTTGTCCCATTCTGATCGTAATTTAAATTAGAAATACACGTTTTTCGCCCATAAATTTTACAGTAAGTCAAAATAACGCTACGTTCAACTATGTTACGCTAAAATTAAAAATGCAGAGTTTCGAGTAAAGATGGCTGATTGTCGCTTTATGTATGGAATAATTTACGTTTTTCATGCGAATCTCACATGCTGTTCACTATCCCTTCCAAAAAAGTTCGTGCACAAAAAAGTTCGTTGAAAAACATTACAGTTGTTTCACTGCCGGGATATTTTTTTCCAGGAAAAATAACACTCTTAGTGAGAACCAACTTTTTGTCCTTTCAGCCGTACCCAGAATTACATTTTCCGGTATTTCAACGGATCACGTATGGATTTATTTATGATAATAAAATGTATGAAACACACCATAAAAGTAACGTTAAAACTTTCAACATAGTGTGCATTTGAATTTTATCTTAGCAACTGAGAGAAAACAGTGAGATATCAGTCTAAATTCTCCCAACAGACGCAGCCCGCCAGTAGATGATAGGATATGCAGAGTTTGGAAAAGTGGAATAAGCGATGAGGAGGTTTCTAACCAGTTTTTGGCTAGGGCAAATTGCATGTGCTGACAACAAAACGGATGGCTTCTAGCACCCTGCCTCATTAATCAGGCCTGTATCAGTGTATTCAAGTAATAAATAAAGCTAATATAAAAAATATTATTTGACTTGTGAGTTAAAAGAAATATCAACATTCGTAATTATTATTTCAATGTCAGGAATGTTACGCCAAGAAAAAAAACCTATGGCGTTAGTTGTCGAAATGAAGATTATTTTTTACGTCTTTAGCTTATAATGATCCCAAACTATAACATTTAAACTTACTTCAGTTACATAAATGTAACATTTTTATTTATTTAGACTGTATTTTGATTCTCAGGTGTACGATTAAAATAGTTAATGTTTTTTTTTTTGTTCCAGGTTATGAATTACAGGAAAGAAATCGTCGGCTGACGTTTGACTTCAGCAGTAATTTATCAAGAAAATGTTAAACGAACAGATGTATTTGGGTGACATTAGTGTGGACATGTTATCATTCTAAACGACTAGGATAAAACTAAGGTAGATTACTGTAAAATAATAAGGAACATTATTCGTTTTGTGTTATGGAAACATAAATTATTTTTTCTTCATTAAATAACGTGAACAAAATTTACTATTAAGTAAAACAATGCATTAATTATGTAACTGACAACTAAACGAATTAAAGATTACACCCATTTTTAGTGAATGATGAGAATGAAAACAGCATGGGGTAGTTATGCACTTCGAATAATTTTAATATTATATGTTATGTTAATATTACAAATACTAATGCTTATCGATGTTTCGTCATGCACTTAAGAATAAATAACTCTATTTTAAATAATAGTAAAAAACCGCTTAACTGGTAATTATTAATGTAAAATGACTAATTCCTTAACTTTGTAATATAAATTTGACAAACTGCCCCAAAAGAAGGTCCAGATATTACTTACAGATTAATGAGTCCATTAGGCATGGAACGACGCAGATTAACGAAATGAGTTCTACTATAAACGAAATAAAATCGACTAAAGTAGTTGAACCAAACATAACGACTTTGTGGGTACTACTTTGAGACAGTTAGTCTCTTGATTCACTATGGTGGCCTGACAGCCGGGATGTGTATATTGAGCGTAGTTTCTTTATGCAGTTAGTATTTCTCGGCGTGTTTTGTTTTGGTAAGGGGCATGTCTGTTTCTAGTTCTTTTTTGTTTTGTTGAACCTGTCTCCTGACGGCAGGACTTTCCTAGCTGTCGTTTCTTTAGTGTGTTTGGGCTAGAATACTAATAACACACGTGATACTAGTTTTTATTTTCACAATGCTTAGAGAAAAAACTTTTCCTTGTTTGCGAATAAGATGATTAATAATAGCCTTAACATACTATCCAGGGTGGATATACGGTGCTCTAGTGGTCAGATCTTTCGTACTATACTTCTATATGAGTGCCATAATGTTTTTAAAAATATGTAGTTTAACCACGGCAATATTTGAAAAGTAAGATGTATACCATACTTATAATAATCTGCGTAAAAAAGAAGCGAAAAATGTCGCCATGACTACTTAAGCACTACTGAATTACACCTACCATGCA
This sequence comes from Medauroidea extradentata, assembly GCA_003012365.1. NCBI lineage: Eukaryota > Metazoa > Arthropoda > Insecta > Phasmatodea > Phasmatidae > Medauroidea > Medauroidea extradentata. Next base: position 57,839 of record PNEQ01037319.1, read on the forward strand.
CCGACCTGCGGTCCGCTGACTTCGTTCTCATTGGTCTGAAGCATGTTTAAGTTACACGCGCATAAAACAACAAATCTAAAGTTAAGTTAACTTACGTTGAAGTGAGCACTTCAAACTGCTGTCCCTTCTACAAATTTGTATTTTTTTTCCTGCAACTGAAAATATGATCTGTTCAGTGTAATATATCAACATAGTGAATATACAGACGTTTGCAAAATTGACTGTCAATATTTTAGGGTAACAATCCTCATATGAGGCTATTGGTATCAAAAGGATCTATCTGCATTGTGCTAAACTGTACAGTAGAAGTCACCCACACTATCTGGATGAGTTTTGTCTTACATATTCAACAAAAATGTTATGTATGTGAAAGGAAACCAAACATACGATTAATGGTTTATGGAGTAGTACAGTTCATTGGTGTCAATATCTCAATCTCGGTAATAAATTGAGATTACTCCTTTTGATACCAATAGCCCCATATCTACAGGAACAAAACATGTTAAATGAACACTGGTCCGAAAAAGTACAGTTTCTGCACTAAAGTTTTAAGTACATTACGTACAACACAGATCTGGATCATGTTACTGTGGAACGCCTTTGCAGCTATTATTGACAGCTATACCCTGTTTCATATAAGTTTGGATAAATTTGACAGCAACTTATGGGCAATAATTTTGTAGTATTTTGTGATTTGTTGTACATGCAAGACAATTTTAGGTCTAAAATGAACCTAAAATGTCAATGTCAGCATTTGTATTGCAAAATTTGTCTTGTGTAGTGACAAAAATAATAAAATATTACAAATTGTTGCCCATAAGTTGCTGTCAGATTTATCCAAACATATATGAAATGGAGTATACATGGATGAGATATATTAAATTGGATGGTACGTAGAGTGCGATATAGCATTCATTCCCTAATAACATTATCCAGCCTGTGCACTATGCACCTCATGTCTAGTGATATTCAGTACAGAAACGGTGCGTTTTCGGACCTATGTTCACAAAACTTTTTTTTCCCCTGTAGATGTGAGGGTTGTTTCCCAAAAAATATTGACATGCTTTCTCACAGCATCATAAACTGCACAGTACTAGAAGTTTTAATGTTCAAGCATACAACACATTTTTAATTTTTTATTCTAACTCTTTGCAATTTAGCCTTCATACGTAAGAAAAATTACCGTAGACCGCTAACATAAATGTTGGTATTCTAATTTATTAGCTCCAAGTAAGGTTATTTTTGCTAAAAGTTAGAAAGATTGATGTTAATAGTTTGGGACAGGAAAAAGGCCGGCATTTTAGCGCTGGTATCGGTAATGGGCGTAAACTGACCAATCACAGAGCTCTCCTGAATTTTAAGTTGCATTAAGTTGACAATTTATTACGCGAAATTGGTTTAGTTTCAATTTAATGTTAAGTTAAATGACTTCTGTCATTTCCAAGCCTGTTTAAATTTAATTTTACTACAGTTTCGTATTTTTCTGGTTCCTTAGCGATAGCAGCGAAACTAGCGGTATAAAATTTCCCTGTGTCAAACTCTCCCATAAGAAAACGCATTTTCTTTCAAAACTGTAGTAGAGTTAGCCTAGCTACAAGTAATATTATTACAAATCGAACTTCACTTTCAAAAAGCCCCCACGTGTTTAACATCGTACGCTCGTGTCCCTAGCGTGCTGCGACATGATTTCCCCCTAGCTCTGCACCAACATAGTGGGACGCATGTTGTACGTCACTTCTGCAGACGACGAAGTACAACGCAGTTTGAAAAGCATGCATGCATGTTTGTTTGTTTGCAGCGTTTAAAATGTTTTACGCTTTATAGCCTGGTATCGAGGCTCTCAAGCGCCATTAAAAAAGACCGCAAACACTAACTCCCCAATTGTTTATTTCTTGCTGTCTACGGAAAAACGTTTTATCCGTTTTGGCCTGTAATCTGCTTCGCGCGAAGCGCTTTCACAATACACTCAAAGAGATGAATAGGGCATCCATGGAACATGGAACTTTTTTCGACGGTTTTTATAGATATTTTCACATTTTTGGATAACTGTCAAATATCATTTAAGAATGTAAACTAAATACAGTAGACCAAGCGAGCTGGCGCAATAGTAACACAATGGACTTGCATTCAGGAGAGCCCGGGTTTGACTCCCGTCTTCGGCCATCCTGAATTCGCTTTTCCTTGTTTTTCCCGAAATCACTCCAGGTGTATGCCTTGGGTGGTTTCAGAATAAAGTCCATGGCCAACTCCTATCCCAGTTTCTGTAATTGTGTCAAGTTGTGTGTCACGATCTCTAATGACCCCGCTGTCAACGAGACGTAATGTCTATTTATTCTTAGCTAGCCAGTGTTTAATTTTTGCGAAACTATTTATTGCCCAGTATTAAGAGTAAATGAAGGCAAAGTTAATTATATTTACGGAACGATGCTAGGAAACGTTCGAATGAATACAAGTTATCTTGCCCTTTTAGATTAATTTTAACATATCGTGTGTGTATTTTACGATGTTAACACATGTCTAAAACAATTTAAATGCATAATTAGTTTGTCTTTTCTGTCACGAATTCATCTCCGATACTGCATACTGTATTTGACGCAAATGCTATTACATGTAATAATGTTAGCAATTCACACACAACATAACTTAAAATACAATAGCTGTACGACGTTTGACTAATCGTCATGGCAACGGGCAGTTTTGCGATGTTGCCGAACCTTTTACAAGCCTTAAACTGTGACTAGTTAGTCACTACTAATCATGGTCTAAAGTTTCAAAAAAAAAATCCTTCTGAATACGACGTATTAATAGTTCTTAGTCAGGTGTTTAATCATGGTCTAGTTAATCTATACTTAGACCAGGTTTAGACCTGGTTTAACGAAATGTTTCTGAATATGGCCCTTGGAGTTGACGGAAATATGGTTATGATATATGTGCACGTATGAAGAAACGCGAAGTTCGTACTGGGTACCGTCAAGCGGGGTTACTTTGTGACAGCAGGTGTAACTTTGTGCCACTCAAAATATTTAGTTTTTATATAATTTGAATATAAATTAAGTAACTATAATTGAGTTTTAAAAGTTATGTATTTAAAATCATCCAAATTAAAATTGTTATGTTAAACAAACACCAAATAAATTACTTTCAGTGGCACAAAGTAACCCCGGTTGATGGTATATCCCAACATACCACAGCCTAAAACATTAGTGTAGTTGCATACCCGCCACTGTACATTGTCGTTAGATAGTCAACTAACGACCAACAAGCTTACAAGAACAGAGTTCGAACACAGTGTAAAACTGTGAACCCTATTTAAGATATTTTGTCGAAGTAACCCGAACTGTGTTTTACGTAACTACTAACATTAGAGAACTACATTTACTACACATTTTCACGTTATAGTGCAAATAAGCGAGTCAGGTTCACACATTTCTTTATTGAGGGATGTACACCACTTTTAAAACATGTTTAAGTAATTTAACTTTATTTCATCAATAATTTTTTGTTATAAATGAATAATCAAGAAGAATCACATTATGTGGAGTGCTGGTTTTATAAGACATTTCAAACGAATATCTTGCAAAGTATTCAAAGACGGTTCAAAAATATGTTATTATGTCTTCCAGTCGATAGAACGTATTTATGTAAGTAATTACACGGAAGATAAATATTAAAAATGTTATTACGAAAAGGAAATACTGAAAAGACAAATCTAGGAAGAGAAATGGACAATGATTGCAGAAACTGCAACCGTTATAATTCAAACGTATAAACTAATAATGTATATATACACACACACATTTAGCCCCTAAATAGGCAAGGGCCTCGCCTATTTGACACTGAAATATTCGTCGTGAATTAATGTGTTCCGGCCCAGCCCTGATGTACAAACGAAACTCGGTAATTGATTAACTGAATTTAATCGTACGTGGTGTTTACGTACAGAGCAGGAGCACTTTCAAACGATTACACGGGAATGATGGCGGTCCGGCTTGTGGATGGAGATAACGAAGTATTGTTGCGAACTGAACTCTACTTGAAGCGTTCAGGGGCGGCGCGAGAACAGTCTTACGCACGTCCGAACTGCTCTACGGACTGGCGCACGGGGGCGCAGCATCTCCCGCCAAAAACACATCGCAATGACATGAATGGAGTGGCGTTGATGAACAAATGAATACATTTGATGCAATTAACAACAAAGACACATTAAACTAATTTTTTAGAACCCTAACCACATTATATTATGCTACGAATGTAATAAGACTGCAACGGCTTTTAATGAATATGAAATTAATCATACAAACACAAAAACATATATTTGAGAGGGTTATAAAATCGTTAGTCAATATGGTTCTCACAAAATTTGTTGTGTAATTGTTAAAACATTTTTGTAGCAACTGCAAAACTTTTACAAAGGAGCAGCAAAAGATTTTTTTGTCACCACCAAAAAAATCCGTGATATACTTTTGTGGTACCTACACAGATTGAAATAATAATAGTAACAATGATAATAAAAATGTGGCCTCGCTAGTCTGTCGCCTATTAGCTAAAGATATTCAGCACTATGATTTCTGAAGTAAAATATATTAAATTTTAACACCAAAAAGTAGTTTTAATAGGAATGTTGTGTGCCTGGGCAGAGTATATTCATCACCGAGAGCTCGTTTCTAAACTTTGACGGGATGTAAGGAGGATAGTGCGAGCGTTTCGGCGTTCTCACGCGCACTTTCTCGCGCACTAACCTACACTTGGCTTAGCCGATGTTCAAGGTGCTCTCGGGAGATGCACATATTAGTGACACAACCGTCAATTAGTGGATTCCTGTGTGTTGTACCATATGCCAGTGAAGTGGTCGATTTTTAGCAAGACAAACCGTCTGAGAAAGACATGTAGACGTCTGGTTCACGCCACATTTGTTAAGTTTTGTTTTGTTTTTACTTGGATATTTTTGATCTATCAAGGAATCAAAATTAATAGAGGGTCGTTTGTTTACTTCTTTGACAGATTTATGCTCTGGTTATTTTCTTAAAATTGGTTTAATGTATAAACGTGTATCTTTAATATCAGGTACGTAATTGTCAGCAAATGATAATAGAAACGTTTAAACGCAACGCAGTAAAACGCTTTAAAAATGTGTTGTTAGACGCAAGGTTTTATAGAAAGCGGAATTGTTCAATTCATCGAGCATAATCCTGTTTATCGATTTAAAGGAAATTTACTTAGATATGTGCACATTTGTAATGCCATAGAAACTATTCTATAGAACATGTATATAAAATGTGTATCTAAGGAATGAATTTGCACGAAAAATACACGTGTATTTATAAACATGCGAATATCTTATAGCAGTGCCACTGCCGATTGATGAGATCCGCAGACACTGAGATGGAAGATTGCCCTCAGCTGCATGTTAACGTTTGTTGGAGACAGGATACCAAATATTTTATTGTGCATTCATATAAAAAATACAGTTTTGTTTTGTTGGTATTCGCACTCCCAAATAGTTTTTGTGCTCGCAATAAAAACATGTTTTGTTACCAATAAAATAGTTTGGTCTCCAAAAGTTACTTTGCATTTGCCACAAAATGACTTGGCAAGAAATATCTCCTAATTTTTTTTCGGTGATTATGTCGTGGTCCCATCTTCTAAAGCCTTTTAATACATAATCTACCTGCTAACGTAAAATATATAGTGAGGAAAATTGTTAACGTGAGTTATCCTTACAACTTGAACATTGTTACAGCGTGTTAGAAGTAAGTTTAAAAAAAAAAAAAAGAAATACTACTAAATGTATGTTCAAGATATTTGTATGGGGAAAGAAAACACATTTAAAACTATGCTTCCCTATTTTTGTTGTATAGATATTAAGCTTAGAAACATGGTTTCGTGGCACCTCAAAATGGCTAATAATGGCTTTCTCAGACTGCTTCACGTGGGAAATACCAACCGGAATCGTACAACATAAATAGAGAAGAACGCGCTGGAATTTACTACGCACTTTCCGTAAATAAACGTATGGACACGTATAAAGCTTCATAGGAAAAAAGGAAACGAAGAAAACGCAGCACTCCGTTTTCGCGCCCCGCACATAAAACGATACGGTTGTTGACACACGAGCCAGTCTAGCTCTTATCGCCTACCTGTTTCTATACCTAAGACGCGGCATCTAGCATCTGCTGTTTAGGGCTCGTAGTCAAACATTTTGACACTTGACGAGATTATACAGCAAAATCGTCACTTAAAACTTGACGAAATATGAAACGTATTTTGGTACCTGCAAACAGCAGGGCATTTCACCGTCAATGCACTTCGCTTTCACCATTCATTTAGTTCAGTTGTTTTCACAGATATCATACGTCTGTCATTGTGTCGATATGTTGGAAGGCGTGGTCACATACATGCGAACTAAACACGTCAATGAATTCTAGCGATCAATGTTCATCTTATTAAGTCAGCCATACTATAAATATAAATTGACAAAAAAATGTGTTTGTTGGTTTGTCTTTCTTACACGAAGAAACGAAGCAACGGATAGACGTGATTTTCTTGCACTGAGATTGTTTATGGGCCGGAAAGTGACATAGTTTAAATTTTATCCAGAAACAAAAAACCCGGTTGGGAGAAAAGAAAAAAAGGAGGCAAAAATGTGTAGAGCGGTAGCACGAGGTATCCAAAAAATTCAGTGAAGTAAGATTTTTTTTCAAAATGTTTCTAAAACGGCTATTAACGATAGTAAAAATATTTTTGGCACTATTTTACACTTATCTCATCAAACTGAAAACCCTGTGAACGAAGCCGCCTGTACCAACTGTTATAACAATAAATAAACCGTAGACTATGTTTATTACATGGTATATATTTTGTTAAATAAGTATATCTATAACATATATTTTTATTGTTCCATTTGTTTAGTGGATTGGTGCTCTATTGATAAAAACTCTTAGTTTTTTCTTTGTTAGGAACACGTGAGCGGAGGTGCGTTGTAAAAGTAAGTCGCGTGTTGAATTTTAGCTACTTGTTTTATATTTGAATTCATTTCCGGCCAACTTAATTTCGAATACACATATTTCTTGAAATCGCTTCAGTCGAATGCTGGGAAGGTTCTTTAACACAGGCCAGGGCTGATTCTTCCGCCAGTTCCTGTCACTTTGTAATTGTAAACATCTGTAATGTCCTCGCTGTCAACAAGACGTAAATATAAATAAAACAGTGACAGAATTTTGTCTCCAAACTCATGAACCAAATAATTCTACATCACTTATCAATGCAGGTGCAATTATAACTAGTCAAATCTGTAAAATAAAGGGGTTATTTAATTTTGTGCAATTACATTTAATTTTTATATTCAGTAAGAGTTCATAGTATTTCACGACAGTATACCACACATAATGCAGAAGAAAATAAATTCAGCGTTGCCTCCTCCTGTTGAGGAACTATTGAAGTTATGATAATTTTAGTAGTCGTCAGTTAAATTCCAAGAAAATTACTAATGCGAGTGTGACAGCTGTGTGTCGCGTTGCCTTGAATCACTCCAAATAATGGGGTTGATTCAAATATTTGCAATAATACAGAGTGCCCCAGTACTGCGGGTATTGAGTTCTGCTCATGTACTTAAGGTGATACAGTAATCACTCTATACTATTCGCAAGATTGTTGTTTCTCGTTGTGAAGATGCGACTATGTAACGAACATGCACTAGACTACAATACGACTCTACTTCTCGTCCTCACATATTATAACTCCATTTTAAATTACGTTTAGATGTCTCTACTATTAAGGTTACCGAATATGTTTGAAAAATCCAGAGAAAATGGCTGGCAGGACAAAAAGTTTATGTACATTAAACACGCGTAGGTATATATTAAAGAACCAAAATAGAAGATGTGAAAAAAATTACAATCTGTAATGGTATATTGTCTGTGGAAAATAATGATTTCCGTTTTTTTTACATTATTTAGTTAGGTGATAAAAATATCTGTGGTGTCTATAGAGTAAAAAGTATACAATACAGTTTCTTGTGATTAATTTTAGTTGCGACTTTTACAAGAATATTTCTGTATTATAGAAAGTATACCATTAACTAAAATTATTATAACAACGTGCATTTGGACAAATTTTTTTTAAAAAGATGATTGAAATAGGAATAATTTTTATTTCGTCAGTTGTTTGCGTCAGACATTTTAGTAACTAATTAGGTATTTTATCTTTTGATGCTCTTTGTACATTTGGAAACACTAAGTTTGCGTTAATTCCTGTTTAAAAAATGTATCACTGTCATCGCAGAAAAATTATTATGTCAAATATCTTGTTAGTTCATATTTAAAAGGAAAAATTTAATTCTATTTTATTGTTTTGCAATGAACGTCATTTATTAATTTTAACGCAAATAAATTTGATGCATTTCAAATTATACGTTATCAAATATCTACTTTGTATAAAATATAAGAAAGTCGATTTACGTGCTATCAAACGCAACAAACTTGGAAATGCACAATCTGATAGCCTACCACAAATTAATATTAGTGTCGTACTCAACTGTTTTAACTCCTGTTATTTTTCTGGCAACACAAAAATAAAAGGAGTGAAATTACGAAGATTAGTTCGCGACACTAAATAAAAATCTTGACTTCACAAGATGTCACGAAAAACGTTTAGTACACTTGGCTACAAACCAAGCGTGTGAACCATCCGCTTAAAGAAGACACAAAACTGCACTTAAAAGTTTTTTCTTCTTTTATTAAGAATGTCGATTAAAAAAAGATCACACCGAGTGTTCTCAGCTTCTCTGAGGGCCCGAGAGCTGACGAAGTTTCAGGAGAAGCGAACAAGGATAGAACACGTAAAAGCTTTCTGTCACGGCTTGGAAAGCCTGTCACGTACTGGAACAATACATACTGAGTGTAAACATGCTTCCTATTATCCTTTATCTCGAGTTCGTGGAACATCGTCGAGGGCAAACGTGGGAGTCGTGGGAAAATATATTCCATTCTACGATGGTAGCGAACATAATAGCTTGTAAAACGTTTGGTAGTAGAAGCTTCTTCTCTGCGTCACTCACAGTAATGTCAAGCTCGAACGTAAGGGTTGAATTACTGCCGAATTGAAAACGGGATATACAGAAAACAAGCTGCAAAGTAAAAAAAAAATGTACTCATACAAAAAAATCTTTGGAATATAGTTCTCAGATCCTCCCCCCCCCCTCTTGACATTAATAATATCATAATTCAAAAATCGTGAAAAATAATGTTGTATTGTTTACAACTATTTAATTGTAATTTTTAGGACAATGTTTGCTGTGTCACGAACATTTTTGCAAACTATTTGCCAAGGAAATTTTGTGTTACAGTACAAACAATTTTTAATTCATGTCTTCAAAGTATTTATATTTCACTTCGAACATACTGTTTGTAAACGTGTATTGTATTCTTTTCTATATGTATTTGAAATATTTTAACTACTTTAAACATTTTTGACACCCTTTTTATAGCACCTGAGTGATAAATGTTTTCGCATTGGTTAAATATCGCTTTCTTGAGAAAGTACAAATCGCTTAGTACCGTGGATACATGTATTTGAAACTGAGTACATAGCAAAGGCCAGAAAATCTGGAAGTACCAAAGTGTTTTGGATGTGAAGTAGCAAAGTGTACAATATGTGTGCAAACGAGAAAACTAAGAAATGGAAGAAGAGAAGAGGTAAAAAGGGAAACATGTAAAATTAATTGCTTTCCACCACTCCGATACTTTTCAAGTTCGTAACAAGTTTATGTATTCGAAGCATTATTTAAGTGCATACTTTGAATACGAAATAAATTTACAGGTAGTAATGATACAAATGAATGCGAAAAACAGCGAATGTAAAATTTAATTGAAACTCGTCGGATACCGGATTGGTATGCACATAAACGTGGGAACGTAACACACAGTCACAAACAAATTCGCAGAGGTAGGATCCTCGTTGACTGGAGTCTGTAAGTGAAAATGAGTGCTAGTTCACATCCGAACTCATCAACAGCCTCGCGTAATGCGTCAGAGAGAAACGACCACACGCAGCAGGATTTCACGCAACAATCCTGTATCTACTTGGTACATCTCTATTAACTTTCGGACTCTTTATAGGACCCCTCTTTCCTAAACTTACTCTCGTGTGGGTGACGCGCACATAAAATAAAGATTCATGCCCAAAGAAAAAAAAATACTTTTTATATTTAAGAGCGTATTTAATCCAAATGCATAAATGATTCATTTTCGTGTAGTGACTGAAATATTATTTTAGCGACGAAGAAGCAACTCCCCTTGATAACTGCTGTCTTTTCAGCCGTACCTTTCTGACTCCGTGTAGTTAGTCAGCCGCCCACGGTCCGTACGAGAGACGGGAGATGAGAAAATTCTGCTCCTCAGGGCACATTCACTTTGGAAGTACATCCACAGGGAGGTAGACCTTCATGTGGTGTTACGCTCTTCACTGCAGATTAATATTCATGAACTTTGCCTGACTTTACCTTCCTATTACATCGTTGGTTAATTTGCACAAGATGCTACCTTCCGTGGCCTAGATTGATAAATGTTATATTTGGAACATGGAGCCTGTGCATAACAGTTACCACTAGGATTGCAGTAATAATTTACTTCCAAGTGCTGAAAAACACTTGACTGAGAAACAAGAAACCTAGCGTAAAATATTTTCCCTACTATATTCCTTTTCAAAGTCAAACTGGTAACACTCTCACACTGGAAACCTCCTTACATTTTTCTATCACTATCGTTCCACAATCACTTAGTGTTTAAAAATACGATGACGTTAGGTTCGTACTTTTATTTTGAAACACGTAATTTATCTATTGAAGCACATAAAGAATATAAACTTTCACAGTTGGAATGTAGAAGAACTTATCTGCTCGATGCAATAGAAAATATAACTCATTTAAAAAGGTGAGCATTAGTCAGTTGCGATTGCATGCAGTACTACTTTGCGTTTGGAATTTAACCATCAGTAAGGTGCAGGATTCGCTCATTGAACACAGTATTTTTTTTCAGCCAGCCAATATTTTATCATAAATCAGTGTTTCAAACTTGGTGTAGCCGTGCACCTTTGACTATCTCCTGCATCACCATGAGACACTGGCGTTCCATAAACCCTTATTTCTGCCAAGATGCTGCAACACTTGGATTGTCGGTTCGTGAAACTGCCTGAACTATCATGTTTGGAAGGTATTTTATCACAAGATCTCTTCCTACATGCGGAGTGATTCACTACCAACACAAGTTGTTGGGCTAAGCCTTTGGTATTCTACTGCTTTATAATACACGAATCTTGTGGAGTTGATGAGATAATGTTGTGTGATGCCGCTTTACCTATTCGTTTTTAACGTTCTCAATCCAGCCCGAGAAGCCTGACATAGTGTGACTGTCTGTCACGCATTCAGGAAGGCTCTTCTTTAACAATACTGTCCATAATATTTAATGTTATAAGTTGTCCAATGTCCCACCCAGTGGCTGCAAAAATGCCGGATCTTCAAAGACATCTGGCTGGCTGTGAGAAAGGTGGTAGGAAGAGAACTACACGAGTGGTTACAGCCCATTTCCTTAAACTGGCTTGTGGCACTTGGAATTTGAAGGTATCCTTGCTGGAGAACCATTACGTGATCTCACCAATTCTTTCAGGAGTCATGCGTGTTTCACTATACTCTTAACACCAGCGAATGACTCTGGCTTGACATAAAACGTGATGATGCCTTTCTCATCGCCGGCTAATCCTATGAACAGAATTCAAGACACCACCCGCCAACAGTCTGCTAGTCAGAAAATATACTCTTTAGTACTGCGCACGAAAAGTGAAGCTTTCCACCGATGAGCCTTCTTCTCATCAGTAAATGGTTTGCTGTACTGTCATTTGAGACACGTTTCTTGGAGCCTGTTGATTAGGTGGGCTAGTGAAATGTAGCGAGCGATTGGACTCTTACACATATACACTTGCACGTAATTTATTTACTCGCATTGGTGCCGTTTTCACAGTTAAGCTTAACTTGAATCATTTCAGATATTCATCCCTACTACAACGCTTTGCCACGTAACCGATGATCATATTAATTTTAACGTCCAGTTTGTCACACAGTTTATCCACGAAATAATCAGTTTGTGATATCTGATTCTCCACAGTGCCATATCGCATTACCATTACTAACGAAAACATGTTTTAGGGCAAGTGACTTTCCTAACTAACTGATTCAGAAAACAAACTTCCAAAAAAGCATAGTTACAAAGATCAACTATGTGAAGTCAATTCAGTAAATTAAATCACGTTGAGTTTGAAACATCGCTTTTGTAAATAGGTGACCACCGCGTTTTTCAACGTAGGCCCGTACATCACAATGTTCAGCGTTACCTCGCATTTCTAGAGATAGAAATTAGAATGTTAAAGTGTAATGTATTTTTTGCGACAAGGAAAAAAAATACGCTAATGATGTTTTGTTAAAAGAAATTACTAACGCCCATAAATTAACAAGGAAACATATGGAACGTAAGATCTGCGGATGCTTCCAATCTGGAGTGCATGAATGTCACTTGGGAATCATAGTTGCCCTGGAACGCGAGGTGACAAAGGGATTTATTACTTCCTGAAAGCAGACATCCCGACAGTGAAATAACGGTTCTCGGTAACGAGGACTGAGCTAAAAAAAACTAATATCACACACAGAGTCAGATACACCAAGATATGTTGCACGAGTCGCAGTAGTTATGTCTCGCTGTCTCTCTCTCGCCAAATATGCCAGCAGGTAGGAGTGTACCACAGCACGTCTTGCTCTCAAGAATGTATATTAACGGAGATGATTTCTGTTTTGAAGCACATACATACGTACGTGAGAATTTATTGAGGAAAATATCTTTGACAATTACTTTGTACTGATGGTTCGAAAGGCAGCTGAGTAATAATGTTATGTATAAAACGTTTAGATGTTTGTAATTACTAACGGAAACAATACCCTGAAGACACTAAAATTACGAAATTATAAATACAAATTCTTGATGCGTGTCTGTAGAAAACGTTAATGTTTTAGCATTTAAACATTATTATAAAAAGAATGTTGCAGTATTTTAGGCTGAAAAATAAAAATTCTGGCGGATAATAGTGTTTATATCACAGCGTCGACCAGTTGTGACACCAGATATAGAAACAAGGCGGTTGGCATTAAAATGATTATATTATTCAGACTTTATTAAGAAATTCGTACTATTTACACTCTTTTTCTAATGATTACAGCTTCTCCTACATCACTGTCGTCGTCCTTTGCGAACTCTAAAATTAATGATATGTTATTCAAATGGTTAAGTAATTCGAGAGGTTGTGTAAATTCTGTGTTACAGTGAAAGACGTAATCCAGAATTAAAGAAAATTATAATACTAGTCACGGAAATTAATTAAAAAGACTATAAAAAAACTTCTGATTTTAACTAACATCACAGACCATGCATGTATGTTGAAATAAATTGCTACTGAAGTAATATAAGCAATTCAAAATTTATACAAATGTGCAAAATTCCTGTACTGTTTCCAGTAAAATGTTCTTTGCAATTAACGATAGTATTTGACTTATTCCTCTGCATTCTACGGAAATCGAACAGTTTCAGATTCTTTAAACCCTTTTCGTGTATTTTTCCGTACATTTTTAGTGCCGAATGCAAAATTTAATATTGTTCTTTGAAGTTTGCCGTAGTTTTTATGTGCACAGTTATGATTGATAATATTTTAAAAATAATACTTAAACAAGTTGCTAGGTTTCACAAGTTTATTATTAATAGTTAAAACTATTTTTTTTCACGAGTTTCTGGTCAACAAAGTAGAACTGTTTGGTGCAACAAAACGTACGTGACCTCGTTTTTTTGTAAAACCCCTGTCTCATAAAGCGTGAGACAGGACGAGTGTGTCGAATGCTGTGATTGTTCCTCAACAAAGGCCATGGCCGACTCCTCTCTCAGCTCCTGACATTGTACCAAGTTGTGTGACACCGTTTATAATGACCTCGCTGTCGACGAGACGTGAAGTCCGATTACCTACCTACCTAGGACGAGTGTGTTAAGTTTGTGGGGTGGTAGCTCACAAAATACTGTCGAAAATTGGTTTTCAAATGGCTTCTAAGTAAATATACAAGGAGTAATGCTAACCTGAAAATATACTGTAAAATTACATTCCTGTTGTTAGTTTGTATGGTATCCTTAATTAACTCACGTATGTTGATGTATTACTAAGTAATATGATAAGATTTTCATCAAGTACGTTTCAGAGTTTCGGAGGATGACATGAATGCATACAGACAGATGATCAATAATTTTTCAAACATCTTATTCCTGATCGTCGGAAACACATACAGTGTTATCCGTGTTACGGAATTTAACTTTCTGTTATATACGTAGCAATATTTCAGATATGATTACCAGGGTTTTGCTTCATATAGCGAAATGTGCTTGGAACGTAGAAAATGACAAATACATGAACTACCTGCTTTTGAATCGATTCACAGAACGAAATAGACGACGTTCGTATCAACATAACACCAAATGCCGGAGATAAGTACATGTTAACACTATTGGCGGCTTCCTGGTATAAGTTTTCAGTAGCCAGCGTAGGTATAATGCTACGTTAAACTTAAAATTTATTTCCAATAAATGCTGGTATTTAATTCAAAGAAACTACTCACTTCGTTTTATTTATTATTTTTGTGTGTGTAAAACCAGGACAATTCTGACAAAAAAAGCTAACTTTATTCCAGCTAACACACTTAAATTTACTTTCCGTTTGTGATCAGCATGAAGTAAGCTAAATTGTACTGTCCTCAAAATGTAATAATGTATTAATTTTTATTTCAAAGTAAGTCGTGTCTCAGCTGCAGTTACGTAATCAATAATTGGGTTGTCCGAAAACCATTACCTTAGGAATGTAAACAATGAAGGGTATTACCGAATAAAACTTTTTATTGATTTTGTTGTAGTCGGCATAAAAGTTTCTTGTCAGCAAAGACGAACAGATTGTTGTAACAAAACATACTGGACCTAATATTTATAAACATCAGTATTTATTATGCGTTAAGTATGTGCATTATAAACAACATATACAAGGTCTTCTGAAGATCCGATATTATTCTAACCGATGATGATCTTGTCTGATTTGACATACACTGCTGCAGAATAGCGCGACAACCACAGGAAAGAAAGTTTTAAAGTTGCTTGTCTGTCAGAACTACTCTTTCATACATGTCTGTAATGTAAGCAAGTGATAGTTAGTGGAAACTAATGAGGTATTAATAATTACGCTTTAGTGTGTGTTTGCCTCATTAAAAGTTTTAAACACCCTGCAGATTTATGTCACACTATGACATCATCGCAGCCTCATTTACCATACAATGGAACTTTTTAATAAAGTCTTCGACATGTAAATAACTGAGTAAACATAATGACAGCATACCTCACATAGTTGCATTACGAGCCTTACAGCCATTGTTTTGCACTTGCAACTTCCTGTACAAAGTATCTTTTGTTTACAAGCTGCGCACTAATGATCCTATATATATATGCAATGTTATGTGCACTAAACACATCAACTCGTTTATCATTTACGCCCACAAACATGCTGATCACACGTCATTTGCCGTCACATATTAACATTTAAATCAATTGACACATTCATGAGTAGCATTTCAGTATACAGGAGAAGTCAGGACGAAGTGTGTTAATATCGTGTGGTGATAGATCACAAAAAATCACGTCGAAAATGTATTTTCAGTTTGTCCCTAAAGTGGAAATTGTGGAGTAATGCTATCTTGAAAATATACTTTCAAATTACATTTCAATCACAATTTCATAAATTACTTAATATTAAATTACGAAACTTTGTACAGCGTCTAATGAATAACTTTACTTCACTCTCAGTATTTTAACTTCGTAAATGTCATTGGCCCATCATTGTTAAAACGGGGAACGACACTTTTCTTCTTTTAACTTCGGAACAATTCACTTTAATTCATGTTCTACTGCGGAATATTAAACAGGCGCGGAAGATTAACGTATGAAGGTCGTTTCGTCGAAAATTGCGTTTTCGAGAAGACCGTTTGTAAATTTAACGCATTTTTCGTAACGCCTGAAACATATGCAGGCATTGTGACTTCCTTGCAAGGCGTGAAACCGAACTAATAGGCATGGTGTATAAATATTATTACGGATCATCTCAGAATTGTAACACGGACAGTAAAAATGTAGGTTCATAGTACTGTAAAGATTTGCAATCTGTGGGCAAGGAAACTGCACTATTAAAACAAAGCCTACAAATTTATGGCAATGTTCACAAAGTTTTACAAAAACCTTACGTACATTATTACTATTGACTATAAATTATTCACTGTCTACATACCAACTGACATGTTTTGTAATATCACTAATAAAAGGTTCTGCATCACTGAATGGGATACCTGTTTTGTGTAATGACTAGGACGCACTCATCGGACTAAAACGATTGTACAATTGTCAGAGATAATTGGAATCGTGCCCTTGTGCAGAGTCGTATTATATTTTTATGTGCCAATGGGAATAAGGATACTCTGACACCAGACGTCAAAGATTGGCTGGTAGAACTCCAAGATGGTGAAGAGGTATAAACATCCACTGACCATGAAGCATAGTGTTATGATATGACGGAAGGAGACAGCAGAGTACAGATGACGCCTGTACACAGACTGTCAACTCCAAGTAGGCAGTTCCTCCACCTTAGTTATCCGTCTTTCTCTAATTAGTCCGTCTAAGATTTCCTATCCTTATTGAAGAATTCGTCAACCATTTTACATATTTCCACTGCCAGAATAGTTTCAAATTTTTGAGTACAACATTAACACCAATCTCGGACCGGCCTACAGATCTGGGGACGAATATTTCGAAATATTGGTAGCAATGTTACGATACGGCCAAGCAGGTCGGGCAGCGAGAGAGGATCGAGCGGCAATTAGGTCAGCGTTGGGAAATCAAAGAAGACAGCAATTCACCTCACCCCCCTCGTAGTGCCGCAATAATGAGGACAAGCACGACGATATATGGCACTATTACCAAGTAAACCAGGTCTATCGTCCGCCAACACTCGGCCAATCAACAGGAGTTCAGCTCTCCTCCAGGGCTCGGGGGTCGAGTCCCGGCTGAGGCATGCTTGTCCTCATTATTGCGGCACTACGAGGGGGGGGGTGAGGTGAATTGCTGTCTTCTTTGATTTCTCAATGCTGGCCTAATTGCAGCTCTAACCTCTCTCGATGCTCGGCCTGCTTGGCTATATCATAATAGCTGTAGAAATGCACGTAAGACATTGAAACACAATGTTGCAGAAATCTTTTCCCGGAAATCCAGTGTTCCTAGTACGACACTTGACAGGAGTGGTCTCTCAACCGAAGTCAAATGTTTTTTAATACAAAGAAATATTTGTAAAAATTAGTTATTTAGTTACGTTGTAAGTTTTGGATTGTTACACAGTATTTTGTTCCTATCAAAATCATTTAAGTTTATACTTATGTACATTACTAATCGATAAATACCAAATATTAAATTTTTACATTTTACAAACAGACATTTAGTACAAACTTTCTTATTCAGGTAACCACACATGTGGTGACGGTCATGCAATGTCATCAGTTCTTAAAACATTTCTTAAATATACTTTCCATACAGAGATACAGACTATTAAATACTAAATATTTTACCTAGTGTCAATCCCATAGCATTCATGTTAAGTTTCTTTGCTAAAATAAAGTATACTATTTTTATCTTATATCACGCACAGACGTCAGGTTACATGAAAATTACTTTATAACTATGCCAATTTAACTGCAAAAGTAAAACGTCCCGATTTCATTAAAACTTAGTTCTTGTGAGCGCGATGACAAACTAATTCAAACTTTCTGAATGTTTTGCCCATAAATTCACTTCTCGCAGCATTATACGTTTTACTCTCAGAATAATGTTACATATTTTCGTAGATGTAATGGTTTAAGTAAAAAAAATTATAATCAGCCGCATTTAGTTACTATATATCTTATGAGCTAATCCGGGCTATTCATTATAGTTGCGTACGTTAAAACACACATATCTATGTAAAGTAACACTAAAAGTAATTCTAGAAATAAAATATTACTTGAACATGTAGTTATTTGTTTAAATATAATACTAGGCATTATACATACAGACTTGAAAAATTCACGTTTTTGTTATGGAACAAGTTATATTTCAAATTGTAAATACGTGTTACTTTCGCGATTGGTTCTTGACTTATTCGACGCCTCCTGTAGAATTCTAAGCCAATAGTAAACAAGCAACTAAATGCAGGTCCAATTATGTGACTTCACTGTATAAGCGAGCAGCTAATGAGCAGCTGTTGTCTGCTGGAATACACAAATATCCTTGTACTCCAGCCTACAGTGCAGTGAACCGGTGAAATTTTCCCGTCTCTAATTATACACGTTAGTTACAAAATTTTAATTTTGACGATACGAAATTTTATATAAGTGCCTTTGTGTTCAGCACACCTCCCAAGTAATTTTTCATTGTAAAAAAATATAAATTTTAATAATTAAGTAAAAAAAGTGTCTTTTACTTAAATACATGTCAAGAAGCAGCGTCTTAAAACTGTAAATTTAATAATTATCGCAGCAATAAAGTTAAGGCTCCTATTGGTCCAAATTTGCTATGAAGGCTAAGTTTGTCTTAATGATGATACGATGCAGAAAATTGTTAATAAATCTTTTCAATAAATATTTTCTTACGCATATTCAACGAATTTTGTGCAAAAAATAATGAATCTATACTTAAATCCAAGTTATTTTTAAACGATTTTAATTAAGTTGAATTTTAATACAAAACACTCAGAGAAAATTGTCTCTGTCATTCATCGCTAATTCGCGTAAATACATTTTACAGAAACGTTTATAAGAAATGTTCTCCATTTTTATATGTGGATAATAACTCAGTTAGGAATTAGATACATTATTTTGAAGTTTATAAAAACATTTGTTTTGAATACCTTTATATTAAAAAAAATTGAAATAATTTGCAAAATATTAAAAATTATTTTTCTAACACATTATTCTTTTGCATTGTATTTTAGAGTTGATAATTAGTTTCAACCGCTGATATTAAATGAAAATATTTATGAAAACCCTTTCAGCAGCCGATGATGAGCAATGCTAACAGTAAAGGTACGTAGGTAATGTCTCCTAAGTGCTTCTTGTAACATGCCTATAGCTGATGTATTCCTGCTATTTTATCCAGCTAAAAAAAAAAAAAAAAAAATAAAAGACACTAAAGGCATTAAATTGCGAGTATGGAAAGGAATATGGTACCGAAATGCTGGATAATATTCTGCAACAGAGAGTAGTAACTGAGCAAACAAAAGCGAAATAGAGTAGCGATAAATTCTCATCGTCCTTTAAACTCATTTCCCTAATTACAATTTATGGAACTTCGTTTTATTCTTGGGTAACGAAGGATAATAACTGCGTTGGAGGAGAATATTTTCATATTAATATTCCGGTTCTTTTCAGCTTAAAACTTTTTTGAACTGTTGTGGGAATGTCAGCAAAAATGTCCTTCTAAAACCGTGATGTGAAAGGGAGAAAAAAAATTAAATTTTTATTTGTGAGTGTCAAGTTCAATATACATCAGATAATATACGAAAATAGGCATGAAAATATCCATCGCTACAGTCCGAGTCAAACACCTGATATAAAATTTAATTAACAGCAAATAAGTTGCAATATGTTTATAAGTAAGTTGTACAACATTGAACGATTAAGGGCGCGGTCTACCACAATTTTCATCACCATTATTTTATTTTTTATTTGCGCCAGACATTTTTTTCTTATTTTAGACACAAAATGTGACTAAATTTGACTCTTCTGAAACTTTTTTATTTGTCATAGTTTTAGCGTAATGATTTGTTAAAGTCACATTTTGCATGTTTCCGTTTTAACGACTACACTAAAACCAACTGATATACCAAACTCAAACAAATCACAGTGGATAAAGACATTACAGGCTACAATGGCATGCTCATAAAATTATAGAAAAAAATTATTTGTATTTTAAAAAAAAAATATTGAATTTTTTAAATTTTAATTTTGAGTTTCAACATTTTTTAAAAATTCAAATAATTTTTGTTATTTATTTCTATGAGCATGTTGTTGTAGTCTGCAATGTCTTTATCCACTGTGATTTTTTTGAGTTTGGTA
Organism: Medauroidea extradentata; assembly: GCA_003012365.1. NCBI lineage: Eukaryota > Metazoa > Arthropoda > Insecta > Phasmatodea > Phasmatidae > Medauroidea > Medauroidea extradentata. The sequence continues at coordinate 78,087 of PNEQ01037319.1, forward strand.
TATCAGTTGGTTTTAGTGTGGTCGTTAAAACGGGAACATGCAAAATGTGACTTTAACAAGCCATTACGCGAAAACTATGACAGATATAACAATTTCATAAGAGCCAAATTTAGTCACATTTTGTGTCTAAAATAAGAAAAAAATGTCTGGTGCAAATAAAAAATAAAATAATGGCGATGAAAATTGCGATAGACCGCGCCCTATTGATGAACTTACGACCACGATCACAATATACTAATGAAGTCGCACACTTCAAGTGTTATGCACACATACGAATTGTGATTCATTGTGACTTCCATTCGTTATACGACAGACGTCCCATCCGAAGTCAACCTCACCTCACAGGCGATGTAATATCTCCGGTATCACGTCAGCAACTGCGCACTAATTCGATTTAGAACCTCGGCTACACTCAGCTAGGGGTGACATGCACGTTGTTACTACATATCCAGGATGTGCAGAAACGGTCGTATGATAAGCGCACAACGCGAATCTTGGATTACATTGGACATGAAAATGTAAGTTTCAAAATGTAGTACGACGGCATTTTACGTGTACTGCGTGGCGACACAGCATGGATTAAGTCTCCAGTTGAGCTCGAATTATATCTTAACTTATCTTACTACCACTCTGACCATCATATTATAGGTGCAGGTTCAAATCCTGAACAGTCAAAATATGATACTACACTCATTCGACGTAGCACAGAATAATACCTGAAAGTGGAGCGCAAGAGGGGCCTTCTCCGTGCAGTGTTGCCACAAACAAACTCACGTCACACAGCATTTGGTCACTGACATTTTCATCTCCAATTTAACCCGCGATTCGCGTGGTGTGCTTGCTTTGCGCCGTTGGGAAAAGACACTGTTTTGGTGAAAGTGAATTCGTTCTTTCTGGTCATCTCCATCAAACTGAGGACTGTGAGAAACTGTAAGTGCATGTCCAGGTATGTAATGCAGGTAACAGTCGCCTGCACGAAGAAAAATATTCCATGCATTAACTTTGCTTAGGTCGTTGAGCACATTTACTTTCAAACTGCCTGTAACATGTTCCAAGGAGGCACGAGGATTTTTCCCGCTTCTTTTCCTGTGTTTACGTCCGTCGACTTGGCCCGTGACGTTAAGGTGCTTCTTATGCTGTAAATATTTTAACGAGTGTAGTAGAAATGGGTGAACATGACCATGTATAAACCTCGTCGCAAAGGGGTGGCACATATCGGTACTACTGTTCGTATGCATTTATAATTCGGAGTATTTGGCCACGGTCACACTAAGATGTTAAACCTGTTCAGTTAATTACATTCGGCAGCCATGCTTTCTCTTGTTTCAAGATTAAACATGTTTGCGAGGTTACACGACTAAACAGAATAAATAAACTCAATGAACTTTCTAACCTCCGCAAACTTGGAACCTGAAATGTACCATATTTAATTATTATCGCATCTACACTCAACATTCGTGACTTTTTAATTATCATATAGCATATGAATCGAATGCTGCTGTATGTGAAATAAAGTGAAAATAATAATTTTACGCCTAAAAGTAAATTTAATTTGACGCGTGCAATATGTCGGATCAAAAAGCAGCCATATTTGTTACACAGATCAATACTTCAAGCAGCCAGTAGGAGAGAAACCTCGAAGTTATGTCGTTCGAAACTCATATGAAACCAGTTTACTTTGAACGAGAAGAGACTGCGATCTGAACTCGTTCATTGATCGTGTAACCGCTCCATTAAACTGAACATATTTAACTGAAGTAGTTCTGTATCCAGCGTGACCGCGGCCAGTGGCTTCGATTGTGCGTTGAAATCAACATCGCCATTGGCAAGTTTACTAAGCCAGGCTTTCAGAACTAGATATGACAGTTATTTTCTTTAATGACAAAAAAATACACAGTAATCATAATTGGTCAGTTAAAATTACATGTCATATTTAGAGATGATGGTTTATCGCGGGAAAAGTTGACTGTTTGATGGATTACAATACACGTCCAGCTTATCAGAAGATTACTGGCTTTAGCTTGTACTTGGAGCTGTTGCTCTATTTGACTGAGCCAATAAGAATCCCGCTGTTGTAATAATTGATGCCTGGTATTGGTCTGCAGACAGCTACGTTGTGTCAGTGTTTTCAAGGCTATCTTGGCACAAAACACTTTCGCGATATACCATCATCTCTAGTCATATTTAATTTTCGTCAGTATCGCAAGCATGTAAGTTTTTCGCTTTCCCATAAAATTAGATAAGGTGTACATGTTTGGTTTTTAAAGTTTGATGGTTAGTTGTGAAGCTACTTTAGAAACATTCTGCACAGAGCATAGTAAAGATAGACGTATTTATACAAATTCAAATTCTAGAGCGTTAAGGAAATACAGACAAGCACATTGACAGATAACCACTTCAGTGCACTAGGCAGTGGCGGCTCGTGGGTTGTTGCCAGGTAGGGCTGCAGTTGCCAAGAGTTGTACAGGGTTGTGCGCTGGTTGACTCTACAGCCACTGACACGCTGATGTGCTGGTGCCCCTTACTACTGAGTGGTCACAACAGTTCTAGTAGCCGGCAAATATTTCATGGTCATTGGTCTACGGCGCGTTCATCAAGAGTGTACAGTTCCGATTATCTGCAGTGGCAACCATTCACGAGCCGCCATTGGCACTGGGCAATTTAATTCCAGGCGCAACTGAGAACCCATTTGTCTTTTTCTATGTTTATAATGTTATTTTCCTGAATACGAAAGTGAAGGAAACGGATATTTCGTTACCAATATAACAATAAAATTATTTTTTCTTACTAAATGTAAATGACGATACGTCGGATCTCATAAAACAGTCCTACTGAACTTAATTGACATTGCTTTTTGGAAAAAAATTATTAGACTGATCAGTGTGGTTTGTTATTTGTTACTATCAAAATTGTCTTGATTCACACTAGAGTTCATAAATAAATAAATAAATAATAATAATAACAACAATAATATGAGCTTTACTACAAGTTAATTTCAAATTCAGCATTTAGTATCCAACATAGTTTGGTACTTAGTCTAATGGCATTGATTGGAGGACTATTCAACTCAATAATAAATCGATATGAATAATATCAGTTCGATAAAATGACCAACCACCAGCGATTTATGAATGTGAAACTAATTTCTAAATTTCCCGCAGAAAATAAGCGGCCGCTTTGAAAGTCGCCTTGGAGCATTCGATATTATAAATAAAGTGCTGTAAACAGGCCGACGTATATTCTTTATTTATTGAAGGAAAACTACAATAAAACTAATTATTATTTTTTTCTGATTTCCGAAGAAAAAATATTCAGGAAATTCCACTTCCAATTTTTTGTCATTGTTTGAAAGAGGACGAAAAAAAAGCTGTAAATATGTTTGGTTACATATATATATATATATATATATATATATATATATATATATATATATATATATATATATATATATATATATATATATATATATATATATATATATATATATATATATATATATATATATATATACAATTTTTTTAAACAATCTTATTTTCATTTCGGAGTCCCTACACTATTTTGTCAGATATAATATGTTATAATTTGTACGTTAATTTTTGGTAACAATATACTTCACAGTATTTAAGATTTTTTTGCTTCCAACTTACTGCCGGTTTTGCTATAAAATAAGTTAAAATCAAACAAAATATAATTTTTCTTGCAAACGTACAGTGGATTATTTTGCAAAGTGCATACATGTAATTCTGCATCACGTGACTGCTCTTATTCTTGAAATTTTTTAAAGCATTCCGTTGAAAATGTTTTGAGTTTTTTGCAACAATGTAAAAAAAAAACCTACCTAGCAGGGCGTTAAATGAACAGATCGGTCAGGTCCGGCTCGTCTCCTGCAGTTACAGCTACGTGGCTGCCAGTATTAATTAAGGGGCTAGCTGCAGGCATGTCCAGCAAAGAGGCAGCATCGCGACATTCGAACATCAGGGACATGTCCTGTCATCCCGCCAGTCTATTCATCCGGCCCGTCTATCGATCCGTAACACAGATGCTCCAACGCCAATAACTGCGCTGCTGGGGTTCGCGCCGGCCGCACACTTTAAAACCACTGATGCCTATTTCCCGACATAGGTACAAGCACAGAGAAGACTACAGTTTTTATTCCTATAAAAAAAGGACTGTGTAAAACTACGTACATTATTTTTAAATATACGTAACCCATTTCGGCGCACTAAATATATTAATGATATAAATAAGTACACACACACACACACACACACACACACACACACATATATATATATGTACCTCGGAGGCATAAGACACTACGTCACAAAAATCATATTTTCTTGAGAACAGTTTGAATAGTGTGATTCACTAGTGAATTCATATTGTTTAACACCCAAAAATGTGGTTTTTAGGCACAATTTGGACTTGGTGTTGTATGACACTAGAAAGTACTTAAAATTGGGATATTGTGTACTTTAAAAAGTGCATTTTGAAAAAAGGGGACATAGTGTCTTATGCCTCCGAAATACACACACTAACTGACTGACTGACTGACATATCAAACTGCAGCCCAAACCACTGGACCTAGAATCGTGAAATTTTTGTGTGGTTTCCCGTCAGGTCGTAGACGAGCACTAAGAAAGGATATTTCGAAATTCGACCTCTAAGGGGCTAAAAAGGGATGAAATGTGTTTCCGAAGAAACGTCGATAGAGCTCGAACCCGACGGCCTATCATCGTGATTTTAACTTTAATAGGAAACACATAAAAATGCATATTAGCCCCTTTTTAGGATTTGTAGAAATTCAACATTTAAGGGGGTGAAGATACCTAAATGTGTTTCCAATTAGTTATCAATATCTATTAAATCCTTCGGATTTGAGAATTGGTTTTCACTTCAAAATGTTGCTTACGTAAATACCTAAAAAGCAGTATTAGAACTTTTTGAAATTCCAACCAAGCAGTAAAAAGGGGGGAAATGTTTTTTTTATGAATCGTCTTATATCACTGAAACACAACTGACTACCGTCGTGATTTTTACTTCAATTGGTTATGTATACAAATGTCTATGACAGGACTCCAACACGTTTAGAAATTCCTTAGTTAAGGGGGTAAATATAACTAAAATGAGTTTTCGATTATTCCTCCATAGCTATCGAACCAATCGAGATATAGAAGTGCTCTTTGCTTTAGATAGATGCTTTTATAAATATCCCAAATACCATTAAAATATATTCACTGAATTTGGCCCCAAAGAGGTTTAAAAAAGGGTAAAATTTGTTTTTGATTTACAGTCTATATATAAATAAATAAATAAATAAATATATATATATATATCCCATTGTTTTTTTATATACCGACGTTATTTTTGTTTAAGATTGATGCTTACTCAAATACCTGAAAAACGATTTCAAGAATCTTCGAAATTCCTCACCTTAGGGGATGAAAAGGGATGAAAAGTAATGAAATGTGTCCGTTATTAATCGTCGATATATCTTGAACCCAACGGGTAATTATCGTGTTTTTCACGTCCAAGAGACACCAATTAAGTAGTCTAAAATGTGATACAAGGATATTACGAAATTCCTTCTCTTGGGAAGTGAAAAGATTTGGAATGTGTTTTTTTAGATAAATCTTTGATATATGTCGAACCCACGGTCGTAGAAGTACAGGTCTGGACACTCGCCTATCTACCAACGTATTTTGCTTGACCCGCTTGTTGTTTGGTTATAGTTCATCAAGTTACCGAGAATATTGTGGTTTATTGGCGCTTCAGTTAGGGCGGTAGGACTCAAACTCCGCCCACTTTTTTCCATTGTTAAATATATAAAGTAAATAAAGATTGCTATGGAGCCTTTTCTTAAATTTGTGAGCGAAGGAAGTTTTTCGTAAATTGATAAAAAAAAATACGTTTTGATAAATTGAAAGGAAGTGGGCGGAGTTTGAGTCTGACCGCTCTAACTGAAGTGCCAATAAAACACAATATTCTCGGTAACTTGGTGAACTACAGCCAAACAAGGAGGTCAAGTTTCCAGGCGAGTGTCCAGACCTGTTCTTCTAAGGCCGTGGTCGAACCCGTCGAGATATATCAATTTATTTTTGCTTCAGGATGATGATTATGTAAGTGGCCGTAAAGAGGTTTTATGATTTTTCTAAATTCGAACTATCAGTACTGTACAGGAGTGATATGTGATTTTCAATGAAAGATCGATTTTGCTTTGACTGAATGAGCTATCGTCGTGATTTTTACCTAACTTGGATACTTGGAATAATATCTAAGTTGTGAAATTAAGATTTTTCGAAATTCAACTCCTAAAGGGGTTAAAAAGGTATAAAATTTGTTTTCTATCAGCCGATGATACTTATCTAACTAGTAGAGACACTGAGGTGGTATTCGCATCAGAACGATGCTTACGTAAGCATCTTAAAAAGTAATGCAAGTTTTTTTAATTTTATTAGATTACTTAATTAATTAGAAAACTTTGTTTGTGAACTTTCAAAGCCGACGGTCCGAAAAGCAAGTGCGACCAGCGAGAACTAAACTATACAGGAGTTTCTTTCTACAGCTCTGTCAAGACGTGGTATTGCACAACCTCTATTAGCCCAGGAAATTAATATTTAATTTTTTAATTTATTTTTTTTTGTGAATAATTTCGACGTTATGTGGCGCAGTTGTTTGTAGCTCCGATGTATTGTTCGAGAGGTTCTGGGCAGAAATTTCTTTTATAGGTTGAGCAAACGTGCAGGTCTGACACAAAAAAAAACTGCAAGGCAGATGAAATTAGTGTAATTGGGATGAAGTCGTTCAAAAGTGACGAAAATGGATTATGCAGTCCACTGTCTACTGAAGGTCCTCAACAGAATCTGCCAACATATACCACCTCACTAACCTCAAGGGTGGGGCACCAAACACGTTTATATTTCAGCGAAACATTATCCCGCAAAAATTCCTTAATAACACTTAACTTCAAGTGAAGGTTTTGAAAGACAAATATGTTATTGAAGGCATCATTACCAATCGTTGTGCTCTGGGAAATCAGTATTAATACCACGTAAACTACATATTTCATTAGATTAACCTCTTACATTAAAGAGTATGTAATTACCGCACAACGTCAACTTTGCTGCGACTATAAATAAGGGCCAGGCGAAGTCGCTGTTAGTGGCAGGAGCAAACTTAAGACTGCTTTTCGCGTGGACAGCTACAGCTATTTATTCTGCTGCAGAGTTAGCTCAACTATCAGATTTGTCATTCTAACGCTTGATTACTGAACTACCTATCTGGTGTATAAATATGTTTTTCAATGTAAGTAAATATTATCAGTTATGAATTATACCCGCGAGAAAATTCGCGGGGGACTAATATATATATATATATATATATATATATATATATATATATATATATATATATATATATATACACAATATGTACATACACAGTATACCAAATATAGATTAAATTAGATTTCGCAAATGTTATTTTTTACTATGTTTACTGTACCACTTTGTGGAAATGCTTCTTGGTGATATGAAGTAATTCAAATTTGAACAATAACATGTCGTGTAAGATATATTGACAAAGTAAAAATATTCTTATTTTTGGCATGAATGGCTGACCGTATGTGAACGTACACAGTAATTTCTTGGCGCGATTTAACCGAATATCGCGTCAGCGTTGAACACACAAATTCCTGTCACACTAGCTTATTATGTTATATTCATAAAGTAATAAAAGAAAACAATAAAAATATGTTAACAAGTTTAATTAAGAACCTATAAATATTGTACACTAGCTATTTATCGCTTGCGACTTCGATGGCGTGGTTTTCAATTTAATGCCTCTTTGAGTCGTGCAAAAGTTCAGACTGAGAACTCAACATTACCTTAAGTTAGAAGGCCGTAAAAACCTCTCATTTTAACTTTTCAAAACTTAATTTTTCGAAAAAAAGTAGTAATAAAGGTAATGAATGAATGAATGCAAAAAAAAATTACACACTGATTGTTGCGTATAATTATTTGTTATCATCTGAATCGCAATGTCTGTACTGTCGCGCAAGGTAAATATAATTTGAGGTATAATCGCAGATTATAGATTTTTCTTATCAGAATTTTAAAAAACCGATAAACAAAATTATTTGGTATGGTGACTGAAACCTAGCGTTAAGCTGACAGTACCTACTTATTATGCACGTACCCATCAGGCCTGCAGCAATAAATAAAATTGTGGATCAACTGTCACATAAGTTCCAGAGAATTTCCAGGCCGAGTTTAGCGGGCTAGAAAAACCGCACAACAAGTTTCGTCTCAGGTTAGAGAATAATGTACATTGGGAGAAGGCCGGTGTGAAGCTCAACACTTTTAGCCCGCCCATCAATCAGCTTGTCAAAAAATGGATGAGATGAGAAGAGATGCAGATGAGACGGGGCAGCGACGAGACGGATACAAGGACAGGAAAAATATTTGTCAATTAACAATTTTGTCTCTGTGAAACTGATATCTAAAATTTAAAGTATCTAAAATTGTATCTACTGTGTAGTTTGTAAACATGCCACACGGAAAATTTCAAACCGACGTATTGGTGACGTTCGTAGGAGTTTAAATAGATAAATAACATTCCTGAGAAAATTATTCGGATAACGCAACGTACGCCACGTATCCAACGTTTGAACATCAGAACGACCACTATGGAAACACGATCAGGATCTCCGCGGTGGAAGGTAAACCTTTGTGTGATGATGCACTAAAAGTTCAATAGGACTCACGGGAATCCCGCGAGATTTCGAGAAGTGGCCGCTATTTCTACCGCGATGTGGGGCCAGAGGGGTTGGGGTGTCCATGAAGTCAACAACCCCCCCCCCCTCTACCTAACGGAAATTACTTAAATATCAAAATTTTCCACTTTGAAATTCAGATTTACTTGGGGGAAGGACTCCGGAAACACCTCGCTTTATTGCACGGAGGGGTGAGTGAGAGATTTAGGTCAGCGCTTAACATCGAGATCTTTAGCGCTGATGAGGGGTGATATGAAGTGAGTAAGCAGCGGCGACGGATGAGGGGGTGGGGGAAAAGGGAGATCCCCCAGAAAACCTGCCGACCAACTGCATCATTCGGCACGATTCCCACATGCAAATATCCAGGGACCGTCCCTGCCGGGAATCGGACCCGGATCGCCTTGGTGAGGGGCGCCGAGGAGAGAGGGGGGGGGGGAGGAGTCAGTATTACTTTATAACATTCCTAGATTCGTACCCCCATCCACGGCCCTTCACACAAATCCTGACTACGGCGATGCGTGGCGGATTGTACGCCGGGTATAACGTGCGTGATGTGTGGGCTGCAGCCAGTGACGCGGGTGACTGCCGTATGTAGGTCACTTGGCAAAATGAAGAGGGTTAGGGGTAGGGGACTGTTCGGAGGCAGGAGCCATCAATAACCCGAGCGGGTAATTGAAACACCTGGCGCAGCCTGAGGTCCTTGGTACTCACCCACCACCCTCCGCCAGTCAAACACACCCCGTCAACAATGTGACGTCACGCCTCACGAGCTCTGCAAAGAGGCAGTCTCAATTAGACTCCTCCCCTCCCCTCCTTCGCAAGGATCAGAGGTCCTGAGGACACACGGTGCTTGTGATGTAACACAGCTTTCCTTCCTGCTTGGCGGTGTTACTGACCACAGGGCCTTATTACTCTCAGATCACCACGATCTCACAGTTACATGTCATAATCAACGAATGTGACACACTTGATATGTAGATTGGTAGTACCGTCAACAACGAGGTCATTAAAATAGCGAGGCAGATAAATAAAACACACAAAAAAAAAAAACACCACCTGAAATGTATCCTTAGATAATTATATTTCGTCGTTGCCACGACAATATCTCCTTTGTGTACGCACACATAAGAGGTTTTGTGTACGAAATATTTGAAACCTATACATAGGAGTTTTTATATTTCTACTTTTATTCTTTTTGTGTACGTCTCACACACAGGAAATATTGCCAATTTTATAGTGATTGCCATAGCAACTACAAACTAAGAATTGGTCATTGTTGCACATAGGAGATATTATCGTGGCAACGACGATTTGCCAACTTTATGAGAAAACATTTGCCCAGAATGATGCATTTGTTAAGCCTTATCTTTGCGCCACAGTTAAACGTTTGATATTTCGACGGCAGAGATTTTTCTTCAGAAATACGTTACTCCGGAACATTTTTGCTCAAAGTTGTCTAGGAATGCTGTTTTTTGCTTCGAGAAACCTACAATTTTAAACTGATGCTTTCAGCGCGGAATTATGTACCATGCCTTCTTAAAGAGGTAGCTATTGGCTAGAATACGGAGTAAATAATTGCTAATAGTTTACAGTAGTACTGAATTATTACAACATTCGATTGGAGTTATTTTGGGAGACCATTAAAAACCGAGATCAGGATGACCGGTTTGGAAATCGAATCCTGGTGCTCTCGATTATCAAATAACATTTTTTACAACTGTGCCTCGTTGCTTGATCATTATTGGTAATATTCCTGTTAGTAGTTTTGTACAATTCGATTAGAAAATTTTCGATTATTTTGTATTTGGCAAATTACGTTACATACTAAAAAACAAACCATAAACTACCAAAAGTGTCATTACTTAAGCATGCCTTTTCAAGATACCGTGACAAAAGCGTGTTATATAATTATAAGAATAATGTTTTATACTTTGTATATGAACTGTTGTTACGTGTGGCCATTGTGGCATTCGCGCGTGGGAATGCATTTGAACTGTGATTGTGTACCGAAGTCCGTTAGTGATGGTGACCACTCTCGCTAGTCGTACAGTTCAACATAATTTATTTCGCATTAGGTAAGTTACTCATTTTTACCAGGAGGATAGTCACGATATTAATGTAAAGAATGGGGACTGATACAGTTTATAATATAGATTCACCTTGACATTTGTCTACGAATGTGATGAAAATTGGCCAAAATCACACTTTACTCCAAATCTAGTCTGCTGGTTCATAACTCACGAACAATAAGTTTCAAGTCATGTATAACGATACCACTTTCTGCAACACGTTTGATGATAGCACGTAAGAATGCCATCACTCAAGAAAGAGGGGCAGGGTGGAGGGAGGTCTTGAGAGATGACATTCCGCCCCAGTGATTGGTTGACGCGGGGAGCAGTAACAAATCTCCGGCACTGTCCTGGAGAGACACTAAAAGCGGGGGTCGAACATCTCCATTTCTCCGATGAACTAAATGCGAGAGTTTTAGCAAGACGTAGCTGACTGTCATAGACGCACGGCTAAACCAAACTAAGTCTTGTTAACTAGGGAGGGAGAATTTGTTAGGGACTAGTGAAGATTTGCCGTATACGTCACATTCCACCTATAAATTATCATACAAGCGGGATTATTAAAACTGCATGGTTTCTCAGTCGGGCAATGTAGATGTGCGATATAGCGATCATTACGAAGTTACTGTGAACTGGGTGAATATTATTCTAGTGGTTTTTCTGAGGAAAAGCAAACTATTTGTTTGCGTAATTAAAATATAGGTTATGTTTTGTAGATAAGCACTATCGTCACACACACACATACCTACACTACAAAATGTATACATATTCACACATGCAATAATATAAATTTTCTGTCGACGATATGACATATTTGTGAGTTATTAGTTTGTCAACTTTGTCACATGTCGAGGCTGTAAAACAAATATCCGTTTCGTTATGCGTATTTCTTAATTTACTTTCATTCGTTTCATTTGGTGTTATCGAAGATTATATTATTCTTCAGAAAACGTCGTGCATTCAGAAATTAACTTCAGCATGAATATGAATAAACAGCTAAGCATGCTGTGTGGAAAAACTCCCAACTGAGCAATCAGTATTTTTGTCGTATAGTCTAAAATTTACATTTTATTGTTGGGCAATGCAAAGCAAATACGACCAACAAAATAAATAAGTTTTAAGGTAGACACAAAAGTATCAAACGTCAAATAACACATACTGTAATTGTAGTGTACAGTATCAAACTTCACAACAGAAATTTACGTTCTTGATCAGTCATTATTTTTATATGATGTCTAATGCTATTTTCAAGTCATAATTTTACGCTTATGTGTTTCGCTTGTATTTCTGTAACCTCCTTCATTTTACTGTCTACACTGTCCTGTTTTAAGGATATGACCGGAAAATATTTCCTATCGCGCAGATCAAAAGCAAATTATGCATTTAGGGACCAAATTAACAATGAAAGTGATTCCTTCTGTCCCTCTCTATCCCACTCCTGTACCTCCCTCCCCTAACATGCAACGGAATTCTGGAGAAATTATTCACAAGCGTACTGTTGGTAGTTCAGCGAGTTTCTGTTTCAGCACTGAATTCCACACTTCTTCCCACGACATAACTCATCTCCTAATTATCCCCTTGCATTCCTCAAGCCGGCCACAACGGACACACGTTCTTGACTACAGCATCCCGCCCCGGTAGCCCTCCACGATAATTTTACTTGCGTCACCCACCCTAGTCTACAAATATAATTAATGTAAGGGTTTTCTTTGCATTTCAGTTGGAAATGATGAAAGATGAATTAGCCTTAAATTTCTAAAGAATTTTTCTAGGCTTTCACTAAGACATCGCTTTACATCCACGAGGCTCCAGTAGCAAACAGTTCGTACAGGAGTATGTTAGTTCTAGAGGATTGTGTTAGTGTAGTGTATACCTGGTCGGTCTCATAACTTGCCTTCACATAAGAATAAAGTTGAAATGTTAAAAAAAAAAATACGTTGAAGATTGGAACTTTTTAAAGAACAGATTTTATAATAAGAGTTTGAAATGGGCTTAAGTAAATTTAATTTTGAATTCTTGTCGTTATGGCACATAGTAACATGTTAAATCCAAATTCCTACAAACAATTTTGTGCCACCGTATTTAGAAACTTCCTAGTTTTCATATTTATTATGTAAGTTTGGTGTGTAAACGCCTATGTTATTCGTAATACGATTAAAGTAATTAATGAGGGTATGCTGGCCATATGCCGTAAACTCTGTCAATATCAGGAGCACAGACCGTTATCATAAGAGTGTTCGACGTCCAGTTTTTCCGTAAAATGCCACTACACGATTACAAAATATTTGTATTGGATTATAATTAAATAAAATAACAAAAAAGAGTTACTGTAAGTTTTGTTACACTATACTGCAGTGCATGTGTGTCTTTGACGTGGCATTCTTACCACATGTTTCTGTTATACCTGACGTACATGTGAACACCTCTTACCTTCCATATCTCGCCAACCCTAAATATGCGTCTGTTATGTATTGCTTGCGTCATGCATGTTTCCTACCCATCAGGCGTTACACTTGCATTTAATAAGAACATCACACTAGCAGTGTAGTATTGCATTATATGTAACCGTACTTATGTTGTGGTTAATATCTTTATTATCCACGAATAATATTCGGTAATTGTGTACTGACAATCGATGCTAAAAGAGGGCGTAATCGTGAAACTTATAACAGGGGTAGCCACCCCTTTTTGCATATTACTTTTGTGCTGTCACAGACATGCAAAAATCTGGCGATGGTTCATTGATCAATATTACGTACATAATAAAATAGTCCGATGGGGTAACCTACTAATTATCCAAAATTTTATATTAAATACACATGAAGCTTCGGCTGAAGCGATAGAGTGCCAGACGCTTAGTGTGGTACGTTTGTTTACAGAGAATGTCTACCATCGTCTATGCAGCGGGAAAAAACTATCACGCACGCATGTTTGCAGAATGGTCTATGCGATAGGCTCAGTATCGTTGCGCCTATGTGTAACGTGCGTTTTGCAGGAAAACTATGGATTTTCGTTACATCGGTCACACTGCTTAGTTGTATTTTCAAATATTCTAATAGCCCAAAAGTAAAAATTCTGTAAGCAATTTAAAGTTTGCACATCCCTGTTATTGTCATACGAGTGGGCGGCATAACCAGCTTTTGCTGTGTATTTCTAGATCACGTGAACAAAGCAACATTCTGAGCATGATCAATTTACGAAATTCGGTTTTCAATCTGTTTTATAAAATATTGTTTTCCAAACTCGATAGTCGAAAGTACATAGTTACTTAATATTCCGTTTAGGTACAAAGAATGTTATATCCTTTCTACTTAATTTTTCATAAGGAGTCATCTACCGGAGTTTGTAGATTTTTGTGAACATCATGTACACTGTTAGTTATACAGAATGCATGAGGATCCATTCAGACACGATGTACTACGGAAAAGCTTATAAAAATATCTATACCATGTGGCAACTGAACTTACAAAATTACGAAATATCTTTAATTCACTGGTGCGCTTATACGCTCATTTAAAATACTTCCTTAATTTTATAGCCAATAAGTTGCAGAGTCGTAAATGTTTGGTAGCCTGTCATGTTTGTACACTTAAGAAGAGTAAATCAATTGAAACATATTTTTAACGGTGTATTATTATGATCCATATTGTCCTTCAATTGTATAATTTCATGATAATATTTACCAAAATTTTCTATCTAAAATATGGCTAGTCAAAATGAATGTGTGGTGTTATTATCTGTGAATATTTAAGTGGATTCCATCCTAAATTTTATTAAGTGACGTAGTTATTGTGAAAGCAGCTACGATGTGATATTAAAAATTGAGGATTTAATAAAATCTTACTTTGGATTTCTTTTACTTTAAGATTGCTAACCATAATTTGTTGGTACACTCCTCTTTTAGATTATGAATTATTTGTGGGCGAATATGGCACCATAAAATTATTAGTTTTCAAGTTGGCTGTAACAACTACTGGGCCTATTTCCATTGCTTGTTCTTCAATTGTTATATACAAATTAGACTGAACAAAATATTCATACGAATATTTTATAGTTAACTGTAAAAGGAAGCACGAAATGAACCATGACATGCAAGTTGAAACCCGAGATTATATTATGAAAGACTTTCCAGGAATCAGTATCATGTTTATACGTATATGTACATACATGCGTGTGTAACCAATATTTAGTGAAACTGATAAAACAAGAACTACGCGTCATGTATTTCAAAGAAGCGTTTTTACTTGGCCGGAAAATCCATCAGCTATGTAGTAACTTTTTATCAGCGACGATTACCGAATAGGTATAAAGTGCATCATTGGGATTGTATCTAACCAATAAACCCACAGATCATAAATGGCAACTTAAAATTCCTTCGCTGTTTCCACAGAAACTGTCACTTACATAACCTGAAATTTTTGTGCTGGTTACATACACAGGAATTTATATTAACTTATGTATCGAGGGTGGCAATGTTCTGTACCCTTTTAGAAAGAAGCTTGTATAAAACTATTTATTGAATATTAACTAAGATTATAAATAAATGTGGACGTAAAACCATGTGTTATTGTTTGCAACTGTCTGAACTTATATCAGATAAAAAGAGAGTGGGAACAAATATAGCAACAACATTACAAGAACTGATTCAGAGTGAAAAAGTTACTTGATCTGAGATAATAATTAAATTTGAATGGTTTCGGAAACAGCCGACTCTTGCGATCGTGTTAGGAAACATATAGTCTTGCAGTTTTCCCGCTTTATTAGTTTCACCTGCGCGTTCACCTTTGTGGCAATGTGTAACAGGAAATGGCCAGGATCTCACGCCTGCTAGAACATTTCCATGTTTTGCAATGATCCTTTCTTTGTCTAGAGGTGGGTGGAGAACCTCTATGATAGTAACTATTTCTTGCGAAATGTTGGCCAGGCACGCTAACACGCGATCAAAGAACCTCAGTCGTGAAGAGCTTATCTACAAAGTATTTGACCGGGAATGAATTAAACGTTCTACTCTGCCATCGGAAATGAATCTTGCCTTTTATAGGGGGCTTGACCATCCACAGCAAAGACCTCGAGATTTTCAAAGTTTCTCCATTGGTCACCGTTACTTGATACGTAAATTTGGAAAGTAAGCTGATTAGTTTTCTTTTAACGAAAACGTGTACGATACAAATAAACTGAAATATTAACTGTGCAGTCTGCAATGTGGTGCCGTGTTGGAAGACAAGATACGTCACATTACACGCACATGTTCAGCAGTTTTGGCCAAAAAGGTTAAAACATGAGATTTACGACACATATTGCATATTTCATTCGCAGGTACGCTGAATAAGACGGGCGTCCGAACCATAAAGTTCTCGGTCATCACTTAGTGGATGCAAATGATCGCCAGTCCAATTTCCCACCTACATTAGTACGACGCTCTGACCTCGAAGAACACCAACCCTCTTCCCCCACCCTTCATTAGAGCGCTCGTAATATCACCCGACTAATCGCTATATAATGTCTGACGTATCCAGTCCAATTTATTTTAGATTAAAATCTTTTTCAAGTAATTACACACTAAAAATAAAACATGCTTTGCTAACTAATGGAATATTGACAGACAGCAGCGAATTGCAAAGAAAATCTTGACTAGGTCTTGTTTACAAAATTTAACGGTTGGACACTTTAAGATGAATGTATAAAAATATGTAATTATCATTAAGCGAACATTGTGTAGAGTTATTGCGCAAAATTGATTGTTGGACTAAAGAAGAAAACGCAGGAATAGAACGCAATGATGAAATAGGTATAGAAAAGTAAGGTTGCCGACTGCTTGCGTTTATTATTTTGCGCACAGAAGAAAGCCTGTGATAAGTCAACTTTATTAAGGCCAAGACTTGCTCACTCTTTACTTGCCTCATCGCCTTAACGTGCTTTGAGCTCAGCTGGCGTGCAGACTTTGTGCCAGCACATTTACTGCACTTGAATCTGTTGACAATGGAGGCTGGTTTTTGATGGGCGTGTAAAGACATAGTTCAATTGATGCCTAGAAATGATTACAAAGTTTGTCCATAAGCACACAGTAATCACATTGCTTAAAATGAGAAGTTGAAACTGGCTGGTTAAGCTTTGGTCACCGAATTTCTCTAATTCTTTTCTTGTCAAGAAGTATCTTTAAAACAATCAGGTGTTTTATAATAACATGTTTTTATTTGGTCTATGATACTCAACGTTCCATATTAGCAACAGCAGGGCACGCACTTGAAAATACGTAACCCAAAATGAAACGACCGAAAGTTATAATGTTACAACTCAACTAGCCACCGTAATTAGTCTTGCTTCAGTGATTTACTGTTAAGTCTGAACAAAACTAAAATAACTTTCCTGAAGTTAAATTGCTGTACATTTTTAAGGTTTCATATTTATAGCAACTTGAAACAATAGGAAATGAGTAAAAATTGGAAAAATAGAGAGATTGTTAATGTAAAATTATTGTTATTTTGTAATCACTAAACCTGCGTAACCTTTGTGAATACAGAATAAAATAAATAATTAATTTTGTAATTATTCAGCATACCCAATTGAACTATTTTAAACGAGGACTTCAAAAAGTGCAATAAAACTAACTGTAAATTTTTAGTTTGAAAGTAAACTACAACTTTGTGTTTTTTGTTACAACTGTTTTGTCAGGTACGAAAGCAAAGAGTAATGTAGTAAATTAAATAACTTTCTTGAAAGATCTTCAAACAAATACCAAAAAATAAAACATTAAAATAATTAATAACCATCTCGGTAAAGTATAGTATTTAAAAACATACAAAACAGGAAAATTTGGCCTTGTCGTGCAACGTCAGTATCCAGTACAATAGATATGTCATCATGTTGAGCAAGCACAGGCAAATACATTTTGTGACACTAAATGTGAACTTACACAATACCGAAAATATCGTGGGGTAGAAACAGTTTTATGGTAATATTATTCAGATTATATTTAATACACACTGGTACTGCAGTACGTAAATAATGTTACAAATTATCTAAAAGGTTTCCAGAGACAAGGCACGCCGAAATAAAGGCATATCATCAATCTGCCTTAAAATCTAGATGTACAATGCTGTTTTCTCATATTAAAATATCTGCAGAAGTTAGGTAACTCTAAGTTGTTGAATCTTTCCGAAATTACCAGCAGAGAAATAAAAAAACTGCCGAGATTGACTTACAAAAGTATTAAAATGGAGGATGTGTTCATTAAACTTCGCAATAAGTGACTACTAGTGTATAACAAAACTTCTCTTGTACCTTGATTATTATGGTTTTTGCTAGCTTCCGTTAACGGAGAGTGTTTTTATCCCCACCCAGAACACACTGGCAGCGTTTTTATTATGCTTGTGGGAACACGGTTGTGTACGGTACTGACCAGTTAAATCAGGTATTTAGAATGATGATACAGATTTGTTCGTTAAGCTAATGATGATTCACATTTGTTCGTTCAGCTAATGATGATACACATTTGTACGTTGAACTTACCTTGAAAAAAATTCACACTACAAAGAATTTCTGAAGAAAATTGGCAGCGAATAATACGTTGTAGTTACTACAATTAAACCAGAAAAATATCTTAATTTTTTTTCAAGCAAAGCAATAAGAGTGCTCTGAACCTAAAAATACGTAATTTTATAACTGTACCAAACGTTGTACAACTTTTATACATTACATTAACAGAAATATTGACAAATAAAATATTTTTCGGTTCCATAGTTTTAGTTTGACGGTTTTTGCCATTTACAAAAAGTAAAACATATTAAAACGAAACGAATGAAATAGTTTTGAGTGAAAGTAAATGTATTAAGCTACAGAATCACACATTCGCTATTTTATGTTATACTTATTTCTTTTAAAATACGGGCACTTGACGATATGCAAAACTGTAGGTAAATTCAAAATCTTTTCTTTAAATAGCCTACAAACAATTTTCACATAAAATGATAAAGGTAACATTCTGCAGCTTAATAAATTTACTCATAATAATAAATTAATTCATTCGTATTGTTTGAATAATTTTTATCATGGGTAAGTAGCGAAAACAGTCAAATCGATATTTTGATATGATCTTGTGCCAATACTAACTTATAGACATTTTATTTGTGGAAATTGCTATGAATGTAATGTGTAAGAGTTGGACAGTGTTTGGTATAGTTACAAAATTACGAAATTCTAGTAGAGGTAGAGCGCCCTTAAACGTCATGACATTTTAACTTTTTGCATTAAAGTACCTATGATCATCCCCATCCCCTTCCAATATGCGTCAAACTGGGTACACTTTTATTCGAAGAAAGTGTGTCAACCTACTTATAAATCTCAATTATATCAACGGAAAACTATACAAATAAGTGTACTTATTTAAACGTGACACAACAGTTCTGTAATATAACAAAATTAATTACTTGAGGATAAACATTTAGTTGTAATGTGGAAACACAATCGAAAATTAAAAATTAAGTTTGGAAACCTGAGTTCTGCGTTTATATATTTTCTCTTTTCAAAATATTTTCCTATCAAGGAATGGCAAAGGCAAGATTTTTTTTTTTAAGTCAAGTACAGTTCTATGAAGTTGTGTATCCATCTAAACGGTCTAAAATAGATTTATTTACTTAAAAATACTCTATTTGTGTATAGTAAATCATTACAAATGTTGTAAGTGATGGGATTCTCTTGTTGTGTTCTGCGTCAGCACATGAATTCACTAAAATGTGGTTTCAAGCAGAAGGAGCGACTGACGTAAGAGAAGCCCAGCGATGAGAAAAAAGGTAAATTCAGCGAGAAGTGACGGGCAGAGTTGTGAAGACTCTGTCACCGCCGCATTCATGCGCGGATCTTCGCGAAGAGGAAGACAAGATGTTGCCACTTGCCAGCTCTAATGCGGGCTTAACCGCAGAGGGACGGAAGGCGGAGAAACTGCCAAGTGTGAAAGAAAAAGACGTCAGGAGTGCCAACCAAGGGCTCCGAGTCACGGAAGGAAGAGGCGAAGAAAAATTTCCGAGATATTAACCCGGGAGTGGTCGGCCAAGCCGAACTTTGCCCTGCAGAGAGAGAATCGAGTTGAATAACTGCAGTTGTTTACACGTTTCCTGGAGTGTGTGGTCGAGTTAGGGCAGAGTGGGCAGGGAATTGATGGGCCAGAGGGAGGGGTAGTTGGAGGCAATCTTCGCTCTGCGACTGGTACCCTCCCCGTAAAAGCGGGAAACCAAATACGCTCGAGAGCAATTCCAGACAGCACAGTTTGCCAACTTCTGCGAGGAAAACTGGCGGTATTGTCAACTATAGCTATAACATTTCTATTATCTCTATAAAGGAGGTGAGTTCACTGGTACAAAAATATGTAATGGCAAAATAATAGAAGCTCTGATAAACTTTTGAATGTTGAAGTTTTTTACAATTTCCTTTTCTTCCACAGGGAAAACAACGAATTTGCTGGCGAGACACATGCATTCTAGATACTTGGCACGTACTTATGTTTGCACAACTTAGCAACACAACGTTTAATTTGTTTAGGTCTGCTATTAAAGTTAAATTAATTACGTTCCCATTTAATATACTACTACGTATTCATATTTGCGGCAATGTATTTAGGAGTGCCAAGTTTTAATTTGTTTGTACAACAGTGATAAAATGTGTGTTACATGAATATAGAGGTTATGAAAATAATTTCACGCAGTTGTATGATATAAAGTTTGGTACCTATACAATTTAAATAAAAAAACTGTACTTATAGGCCTATAATACGCTGCATAATTTTTTTTTAGTTATTTACAGTATTATACACAAGTTACAGTTCAAGAGGATATATTAATGTAATTTACTTGGTGAATGCCTAACAGAACCACTCCACAGACTCTGAATATAGTCCTCTATTTATATGTTATCGAAACACTGTCTCACAAGAATTGTTTACGGTCGTAAGTTATTTTATAGACTTACGTTCATGACAGAGTTACATCTTTTGAGTACATTTCGTATTGTAAATACATTTCTTAAGTATTACGTATTTATTCTGTGCTATTACTACGTACAGATTAGGCCAATAAAAGTTTTGATATTATTTAAAGAAATGGTTTTAAATTTTGGATAACCTTACATATCTCATACCCCATGTGTTAATGTATTAATGTGCAGTAAAGAAAATGATGACGTATACAATGACATGAAAATGAAAGAAGTAAACAAAAAAGTAAAGGCCACGACTGATAGAATGTTACTGAGAAAATACAGGAGCAAAAATGTAAACGACAATGTAAGAGGAATGGCTGGACACGTAGTTTATAAGAGAAATAAATTGGAAGTATTGGTAAGAAAATGAAATGTGAAGGTGTGTGTAAAAGTTGCGAGAGTTATATAGTTCCTAATAATGACTTTGGCGTTGCAAAATAAGAAAGTACCTGAAATATTTTTTGCGAAACGATTGTGATCATAAGAATCGGTGATATGAAAAGGAGAAGAAACCACTGGCATTTGAAACTTTCATCGCAGCGAGTAATACAGTAAGGTGTTGTAGCACAGTTGCATTAATGATGGATAGTTTCTGTTGTAAGTTTAGTAAAATAATTACGTGAAACGCATAGGTAAATCTCCTTTTACTAACCGAATGAACATTATACAATATTTAACACGGCAAAGATAATACACAAACCTGTGTATATAAAGCACAAGTAGAAAAATACTGTCTAGACAGTTGCATAGAACAATGACGGAAATATAAAGTCACAACAGTTTCCAAGTGGTCAGGGAGCTAGGTAGCGCCAAATACAGCAGTGTGTACTTGGTCTGTAAACTGGATGGGGCAGACATGGGCTGCTTGTATGCTTTAAAGAAGCTATACAAGAACCAGTCCTACAACTCCAAGGAACGAATGCTGGAATGTTTGTGGAGGGAAAGGCAGATTCTAAAGGAAGTCGGCGAGGCATCATTCTTACCGACACTGCACTACACCTTCCAGAAGGAAGAGGTGGTGTACCTGGTACTCGACTTGGCGTGTGGTGACCTGGTGAACATCCTCGAGGGCTACGGACGGCTTCCTGACGGAAGAACAGACACGTCTGGTTGTCGCACAGGTGTCGGTCGCACTCAGGACCTTATATAGCCTCGGAGTGACACACCGTGACGTCAAGGTGGAGAATATTCTTGTGGACCAAGGTGGCAACATCTCGCTTATAGACTTCGATCTGAGCACATATATGTCATCCGACATGTCCAAGAGACACGCACATTCTGCGGCAGCCCTGATTGTGTGGCACCAGAAGTTATCCTGAGGACCCCCTCAGGCTACACCACAGCAGTCGACTTCTGGGCTGTTGGCGTGTTGACTTTTGAACTCTTCATGGGGTACCCGCCTTTCAACCAGGAAGGCGAAGATGACCTGAAGACGATAATGGATAGTACTATCTCTCAGGAGCCAGAAATCCCTGACTATGTGTCACCCGAGGCCGCAGATTTCGTGCAGTCCCTACTGAAGAAGGATCCTCAGCAGCGGCTTGGGAAGCTGAAGGCCTATTTCGTAGATGTGCAGAATAAATAGCTCCCTGGCATAAACTGCCGACTTGTGTAAGTGTGTCTCAGGGACATCTGGACCATGGTAGGCATTGTATGCCTTGATGCAGATAATGGACAACACAATGAGTTGCTGTTTCATGAAGACGGCTGTGCCGAGTAGTATTATGATTTTGATCAACATTATACAGTCTATTTCACGGAAAATAATTATAACATGCAACATGCTGAAGAGTTACATTTTCCGTTGTCACTGCTGATTTATTTTCAATTTGTTGTAGTTCTGATGATATTCTGCTAATCTGAAACGATTTATTGTGTACCTGATGATAATCTGCTAATCAGAATCTACTTAATTAATTCAAAATTAAATTTTAAACGATTAAATGGAAAAATATTTACTGTTACTTATAAGGCATGGTAACATACACAAGAAAATATATTATTTTGTAAGAAAGTTAACATACGGAAAGAAAAATTTCTTGATTTTGCTAAAAATCCTTACAATAAAGTAGTTGTACTGTACGGATTTTTTAGTTACCAAAATATATACGTATTTTCTCGATTAATGGAATACGGCGTCATTATTTAGTAAGAAATTTGCTTAAAGAGTAAATATAAATTGAGTGTTAAATCAGCTCTGTAAAATTTTACAGCTCAGTCTTCGATGACATTATGACATAGTGAAAGTTATAATTTTTTTGTCTCCTTAAACTTATCCAGGCTAAAATGTGTGTGGATTAAAATTCCACTATAACCATGATATAAAGAGTCTTGGTTTCTAAGTCATAATATTTGTTTCAGAGTGTACATAATAACGTGTTCAGGTTGAAAACATTTTATGAATATTTTCTATACATTTTTGCACAAAATTAGCATTACATGTTAAATCCAATTAATATACATTAGGATTAAAAATTAGTACACAATTTTTTCTCTTACCGTATACAAATGAAATTTAACGAATAAAGCTAATAATTAAAATTTTTTATGTTTGTACGGGATAAGTTTGTTTTGTAGACATACATTGTGGCTTTCTTACTGTAATTAAAACAATTTTGGCTTGCCCAGTTTTTTTTATAATGCTTTACAAGAAAACCAAGTAACTTACTGAACTGAAAAAAATTTATACTGAATAACTAAAACTTAGGCTACAAGGTCTCCTATAAAAAAACAAAACATTAAATTTTTTCGAATGTTTAAACAAATCTGGAACTATTTTAATTTTAATTTCAATTTTAAGAATTTTTTAAACATAAACTTTTTTAAACTTTTTTTTATTTTTGTATAGGAAATCTTATGGCCTGCAATTTCGTTAGTCAGTGTGAATTTTTTCAGTTCGGAAAGTCGCTGGGTTTCCCTGTAAAGCACAATACAGTTTAATGCAAATTTGGACTCTGACATGCCATTATATAAAAATGAGGAAAACTAAAACTGTTTCATTTAAGTAAAATATAGTCACACTGTATGTATACAAAAAAACCTTATCTCGTACAAATATAAACATTTTTAAAACAATAAACACTTTCCGTCAAACGCTCCCTTAAAGAGGAAGAATCAGTTCGATTACTGAATTTATAATACTTGGTAGTAGCTCTCCCTTTCACTCCAAATTCCTAGTGAACCAATCCCGCTACACTAACAGTATTCCGCTCCCCTTTCAGGGAAATGAAACCTCAGAATAACCAATTTCGCTGTTAATGCATGTCTTGTGAAATATATATCTTAAAGACTGACAAGCAAAATATTCCAGCAGAAAATAATATATATTTTTAAAATAATAAAATGGCAATAAAACTGTCGTCTGATTGAAAACTTAGGAAATTATTTAGTGATTTTGTGTTATTATTTAATGTTTAGATTCCCAAAGATTTGCTCAGTATGTTTATAAAAATAATAATAACGCCATTCTCATCATTGATGGCATGGCCCCTGCTTAAAAAAATCAAACTGCACGACAGTTGAACATGTTGGTTATAAAAGTAGTGAGGTAAAATGATCCCACATGTGTCGCTTCTGAGTCTTGAAAGCGCAAAACATACTCTAGTAGTCAATAGTTAGTCGAGATTATTAAGGTGGCTCTCTGTATGGACGCTTTTTAACCCCCGACGCAAAAAGAGGGGTGTTATAAGTTTGACCTGCGTGTCTGTGTGTCTGTCTGTGGCATCGTATCTTCTAAACGAATGGACCGATTTTTTTTTTTTTTTTTGTTTGAAAGGTGACTTGATCGAGAGTGTTCTTAACTATGGTTCAAGGAAATCTGTTCAACCTTTTAAAGATCATCAGCCCTTTTCTAGTTTTTTTGAGTGAATATGAGAAATTCTACTGATCTGATCGATTTGAAATTTAGTATCCTGTGAGTCGCGGGTTTTTCAAATTTTTAATTTAAGTCATAACTTTTTCGCGTCTGAAGTCTAAAGGCTCTGTCACACTGTCAAATTTTTGTCTTCAACAATATTTTACAATAAAGCTGGAAGACGAATATTTGACGAAATATAGTCTTAAATATTCCGTCAAATAAAGTTGGCTGGTTACTATCGAATATATTTGAAGATATGTTGCACTGTCAAATTTTGTGGGAGTCAGTAACCTATATGTTCGGTTAATTTTTAGAATAAATGTAAAAGTTCGGTACACATTATTGCAACTTAAGAACATTATGTATGTAAATGATGTAAAATAAATTTCTTAGCAGGAAATATTTACGAAAGAACAATAAGTGTAGTTTTTCTGCAATATTTAGAGAAATAATATTTTCAATTTTTTATTTCTAGAATTTTTGTATTTTAATCATAAATGCACGGACTCAGTAGGCCTACATGTCAAATATCACTATGCTATCTTAAAATTAAACAGCACTAACAAAACTCGTCGATTAATTAAAATTACATTGGATTGCTTTGTATTTATCTGGAACTACAGTAATATTTTTGACCCAACTTAACATGTTGCACGAATAAAGGTAATGATATTTCAGTTTACAAAGGGCGTGACTGTGATTGGCTGAGCCAGCCAACATCCAAGACATTATTGAACCCGCCCAATTCGCAAATGTTGGATGAAAACGAAAGTCATCAAACTTCCTCCAACAAATATAGCCGCTGCAGTGACGATTTTTGTGACGTAACTATCATCCAACATTATTTGACCAATTTTATTCGAAACTATTTGAAGGAAATATTTGACAGTGTGACAGGGCCTTAAAAGTGAGGGGCGCTTAGCGCGACACACCACGTGACTCACGCCACACTAGCCTCTCGGCGCAAGTGACTGAACTGTAGTGTAGTCACCTCTACCAGACATACAGTGGTGACCTTAAAAATAATAAATAAAGACAAAATAGCTATTATTCATTTTTTTTCAGTTGTAACGAAAATAAGCTCTAAAAATTATAGGACTCCATCTTGAAAAAAAAAACTACTTTGACACATTGCTGCATTGAACCACCAAATGGCACGTTTACCGGAAACGTAATTGAAACCGCCAACAAGACTGGCGACATTCTCTTAATTCTTGAAAGACAAAATACCAGCGGAGCAGGTATGAATTTACAAGGTCTCATGCTCGATTGGGGAAGTATTGCGGTAATCATTTTGATGCTATGAGACCTCGATTATTTCTTGCATCACTCACCAATATGCTCTGCATTAAGGGGGTGATAACAGAAAATTTTAATTGTTTTAAAATTATTTTTAATTGGCGATACATATATGGTTATATATATATATATGCATTCACATTTGGACATTTTTTTAAATTTAACGGAACATTTTTAGCTTTTATAGTTTTTGTATAACGGCATGTCGTAGTCCAAATTTGCATAAAACGGTATCCAATCGACATAAAGAAAGAGATGTTGGTCAGCGCTCTGCATCGAGGCCTTATTAGCGCTGGTGAGGGTGACATGAGGTGAACATGGAACAGCGCCGGAATAAAGTGGCGGGGGAAACGGGAAATCCCCGAGAAAACTTGCCGACCAACGGCATCGTCCGGCACGATTCCACGTACGAAAATCCGGGGACCGACCCAGCCTGGAAAACTGACTTAGAGAAATGAAATATTTATTTACACCTAAGAACAGTGTTACCGGCTACACCACACTATCATCAGCGAATACTAACACAAGAACGCGCAGTGACATGTCAAGATTCAAAGCATGAGATATCCTCCACGGTAAGACCTAAGGCTGCTGCCTGGTGAAGTGAATGTTTGTATGTGAGGGGCGAAAATCGATGAGGCGCTACGAGCGATGTTGGCCGGCACTTTATTGTGATATCGCCTCTACGCCCAGAGTTGTAAATGCACGCGCAGTGTCCCCGTCGTAACGTTTTTACTGTAGGACTTTTAAGCGGTGACCCTATAATTTTACTGAACATGTCACTGTAGCAAAGTCCAATGTACTTGTAGATCTCAATTTCGAACAAATCCGTTACATATATCTTGAGAAACAACCGCGTGAAAAGTCGTTTTTAGCCAAGTTCATGTGCTTTAAAATAATACTTCCAATGTGCGTAGTGTCTTGAAAGTCACATTCACAAGTAGTCTGAAGTTTATTTTCTTTTCGTAGGTAAGCATTGTTGACGCACATTTACTGGTTTCTGAGAAAAAAAACGTAACTCAGAACACGCTGCACGCAGTTCGAGCGCCAGCCAGGCGGCCGACTTAAGAGCGCCGCCTGCCTGAATCTGTCTGCCACATTATGTGATAAAAAATGAAGAATCAGCAAGAGAAACTCTTGATACGCGCGCCAGTGTTCCTTCGCACCTATGCGCAAGTCACTAAACTGGTACGCAGTTTTTCTGTCGGATCGCTGGAACTATGAGATTGTAAGTGGTGACCCTGTTTTTTAATTGCAAGAAAGTCTACAATAATGTTCACTGTAGGACCCTAAATAGTTTTGTAACGATCTGAGTAGTAGATATTGTGATGTAGGTGCACGAAAAGGACGTTTTTAGTTAAGTTGGATAGGGAGGAGTGCTCGGGAAATATATTTAAAATGTGCGTGGTTTTTTGAAAATATTTTGTAATCCTTCTCTGAAAATATCTTCTATTTCCATAGATGGACACATTGTAAACAACTGTAGTAGTTTTCAAATTAAATGCTAATTTATAACCTTCTGTAACGCAGTTCAACAGCGAGGCAGGAGCGCCTTAAGGGGAAAACAGTGTAGTGATTTAAGAATTATAAGTTTTTTCCATTACTATTGCTTCAGTTTCGTTTCCGAAAATTTACCATCATTAGATTATATAATATGTAGTGATAGAATTTCTGACCCACAAGAAATTGTATGCTAGTTATGTTACGGAATCTGAAACCTTCTAAAATAATTAATCAACTTTCTGCTTGGAACGTTCCTAAAGAATAAACTCTGATACAAAAAATTCCAGTATGTTAGTTCTAAATCAACCACAGAGTCTTACATTGTGCTTTTTACGTAGTCAGAATTTTAATTATGAATCTCAAACGCGTCTAATTCCTTAAAAAAAAAAAAAAAAAAAAAAAACTGATATTTGTCATTCCCCAGTCAAATTTCTGGCGCACGAGTGTTAAGCGTGCAGTCTCACGTGGTAGAAATTAAAATAACTTGAATTTAAGCAGAAAACATGATAATAAGTTCAACATGGAAGTTGTTGGAGAGCGAGGTTAGGTTGTGAGTGTGCGGTGAAACTTAACACGGTGCCTGTCGGTGACTGCAGTACTCAAATCTGCTGGTTACTGAAGTTTGCCGACCACGGGAGCGCCTTCATGTTCTTCAACTTTGTACGCTTCTGGCGAGCAAGAACGCGATACTGGCATGTTTCGACCTCGTCAAGGCCGTTTAATATTCCACAAGAAGCCGATCTTGATGTTCACTGTCTGACCCGGTAGAACGATTTTAAGACTATAAGCTGTTCGCTGAAAAGAGATCCGAGGCAGAGGCCGTTTTGTCTAGATTAATAGTAGAATATTTTATTGAGACGAAACAACAAACACAGTAGATATCAGACACGAACAGAAAAATACCAAAAGAACACAACAAGTAGACGAGACAAAACGCAACAGATATCAGACATAAGACAAGACAAACGACACAATGAAGAGACGAAACAAAACACAGTAGTCTGGAAAACTACTGTGTTTTGTTTCATCTCTTCATTGTGTCGTTTGTCTTGTCTGTATATGTCTGATATCTGTTGCGTTTTGTCTCGTCTACTTGTTGTGTTCTTTTGGTATTTTTCTGTTCGTGTCTGATATCTACGGTGTTTTTTGTTTCGTATCATCATTGTGTCGCATGATATTTGGTTTTTATTTTATTTTGTCATTAATTTCATTTATTATCTGTTTGTTTTATTTGACCCGATTCCATCTTGGAATTTCATGTTGTGTATTTATCTTGCTGACTAAGCATACTCTGCTTATTTTATGGTTTCTTTTATTTGTTTAGTTTTTCTTTGACAGTCGTTCAATTTTGCAATGGAGTA